>CAJVPZ010001221.1:0-15181 GCA_910592135.1 Racocetra fulgida | reverse complement strand
ATAATAATAAGCCGTGATGAATCTATGCAGAATAATGGCGTGATGCATTCATGCGTGAAAAATAACCAAAATTTGACAAATAAGTCATGCGGACCAATCAAACTTAAGATTTTGCAGACAAATCCCACTCCAAACAGCGTATAAACTATACACTTCGTGATTGCATCACTCCGTTTCTGGTATATATGTTTACTACAAATATAATTATAATAATGATATTGTTAAGCTAATTTTAAATTTAAAATCCACTTAAAATAAATTTCTTAACTTATACAAAATTGTACGTAATCTTAAAACCATCTCTAAAACAAAACCAAGGATAATTATCGCTATTTAGAGAACAAATAGAGCTTTATTCTATAACTAAGGTTTGTTTACCATTGTTTATATACTGATTACATAATTATATATAAAATTCAACTACGTATACTAAATTTTACAAACTTAGCCGACTATGTAAATGTAGCAAATGAGTGTAAATTGCCACTTTGCTATATAAAACTCAAAAAATAACAAAATATACTTGTGAAAATGTTGATTGCATTAAGGATTTCAACTTAGTAAGAATGTAATCAAGTAGACTTTTTTTAATTGATGTATGTAATTATAGAACCGGGAGAGAATACAAGTACAAGGATTTAGCTCCTATAGTCACAGATAATATTCAATGAATATGATTCATAAAATACTATCATAACAATTAAAATACCATTTATATATAAACAGGAACAAAGTAACAATTAGCAATAAATAACAATAAACGGATAAGACTTCATAACAATTACTCAGGATAGGTCTCTTTGGCCAATACTACCTACTTACTATATCTGTATATGTTAAGTAGATTTACATAAAATATGAAATCTTATTGAAGTAAATAAAAGGTTCATTTATACATGACGATAATGAAGTGATCTCGTTCTAATATAGACATTATTCTCTCTAATTTGTAGCATCACAATATTTTACAAATCCTTTACTACATGTTAACTAATTCTTTTTTTAGTGCGCCACATTTGCATACAATTTATTCTGATACTAACAGATACTCTATTTCACTTTCAATTGGCACATAATTCACTACAATTTCCAATTTGGGCTTAAGACTCAATCGCAGATCTATATGAAATCTCAGCAGGACAACTTCCTAACAGGTTATAACTAGACATAAAGTTTAATAAGCCTATGACAATAAACAAATAATGAAAGTACATATAAAGAATAAAATGAACCGAAACGGAAACTGAATATTTAAAATGAAAATTAAAAATAGATAGGTCACGAGAGGATATGATAAGGTTAAAAAAACTAGTGGATGAGATTTAATCTAGTGTTTTTTAGTAGCATGGATAGTAGTCACACCAAGAGTACTAATAAATAACCGTATATAAATAACAATATATGTATAAACATACATATATTGCTACTTCGATTAGAATTTACGAGTGATATGACTATTCAAAGTATCAGAATTTTACGAATAAGGATGAGTAATTCATACTCATTTATACGATTACAACTCTATTCGAATCCCAGAGTGTCTTTCTATTGTTCTTAATGAAACTTCGCCTTGAGTAAAATGAATTGCATTTATTAAATGCCTCTTTTATTCGATCAATGTGCAGTTAAGGTCCCAGCTTTAGGTCATAGTTTTGTGCTACAGTTAGATCATGTTTCTCCATTACAAAGTATGTACGTACATACTAGTGATATCACATAATAAAACTGATATTAATATAGATTGTAGGTTAAAACCGTTAAAACAAAACCGATAATACTAGTTAAAAATGTTAGTTAAAATGACTGCTATTATGTATCATATTATCAAATACATATTAAATTAAATTAAACTTTGTTATCTGTTATTATCAAATTATACAAGACTAGTATAAGAAGCTAATGTCAAAACAAATAATTTAATAACTCTTACCTATTCCAATGTGATAATATTGACAATAAATTAATTGCTGTTAGTGGCTGTTCAGTTTTTGATTAATAAAAAATCTAATTTTAGTAGCCGACCTTGAGAAAAAATATGGAATGCTTATGTTGTCGAACAAAGAAATGGAAATTACTATTCTATTTGATGTGACTATTGTTCTAAACATTTGAAAAGATAGATATCAATCATAATGGAATCACATTTAGCTAATAAATGTTTCAGTGTCTATAAGATGTATAGTACAAAAATATTGGCAGGATAAAATTGAAAATCGACAAAATAATTATCGAAGTACTTCAAATACAAAAACTCACAAATCAATAGATTCTGTTAATACAAATAATTCAGAATCACTATCAAAATTCTGGGTGAAGCATCGAATATTGTTGATGAGGTTTTATTAAAATTGATACGATACAGGGATTAATAGATGACGCAGAAATCTGTACATGCACAAAAAAATTTTTTATGCATATGCATCAATGTAAACGCTAATTTAATTAAATATAAAACAATACAGTTTATCGCAAGTATACGTATAAAGTTTTAGCAGTAGTTTTATCAGTTTATATTTTGATAGTTTTTATGATTTAATCAAAAGCATTAAAAATATAAACAGTATAAACCTATTATATAGCTAGTTTATATTTTTATCAGGTTTTGTCAAGAGTATTATCGGCATCACTAGTACATACGTATATACATTGAAATAGAATTCTAAATTGATTTGATTCAAACTTAATATAATACATGAATTCAATCGATTTAAAAGATTATTTGATTAGTTAAAATTTTAACTATATATAGATGCCCATGTGGGCATATAAAAAAATTTATGCCTATAGGCATGCCCAGGAGGGCATATCCATGGGGCATGCCTGTGCCCTTATGCTCCCCACCCTAGTTGTAGGTCTATTAGGTCTGTTGGAGTGTACTATACACTTCCTGCTGTTGTATCTTATAGTTATTTAATTATATTCTACAGTTTTTTTAATTTTTAATTTTTTGTTTATTTAATTTTAGTGATATACAGTAAAGGTTTTTTTTTTTATTGATTCCTTAATATAAATAGTTAATTTATTTAATAAAATTTTTTGAAATTAAAAAAAATTTATTTTATATATGCTAAAATAAACTATTGCAATATTTTTTGTATATATTAGCTTTCTTTTAAAAATAGTAACTTTTTTTTAAAAATATATAGGATTTAGTAAACCAAACTGGTTTAGATAACCATTTTTTATATTTTTTGTATTTTTTTCTTTGTTATTGTTTTGTTTAAGTTGATCTGAGTTATATATCAGATAATCCTATAATTACAAGTTGAAATAAAGTATATCAGAGTCATATTGGCATTTTTTAATCCTAATATAAGCCTGATATTAAACTGAAGTTTGGCAGAAATTGGATACAAATAGTAGACCAATCGGGGTAATATCAGCATAAATATATATTGGTTAAACTGATAGCTTTATAAAAATACTAATATAGCTATCAGATATAATGTTGATAGCTATATCGACATTTCTATAGAGCTATTGGTTTAACCAATATGTATTTATGCCAATATTACACCGATTGGTCTTTTATTAATATCCGATTTCTTCTAAACTTTGGTTTAAAATTGGGCTCATATCAAGATTAAAAAATGCTAATATGACCTTGATATACTTTATTTCGACCTGTGAATGTATCTAATTCATTCTTTCAATTTATCTTGATGAGATAAATTGATTGGTACAGTATGGATATCTTTTTTTTTGTAGTCAAGGTTAGCCTCTTCAGCTTATTACTTTTATTAGATTATAAAATTATATAGTGCTTTTTTCAAGAGGTCCCAGACAAGTATATTCTGATGAGGATACATTTTAGCCATACTTGTGCCTTTTGAGCACCTAATTTAAGTAGTCTACCTATTACTAAGTTCTATACTAGATACTATATCTATAACCTACCTATTATTTGGGCTATCTAATTAAACCTTCTGATCCGAGTTTCCTATACCAATCTATTTAACCTTACCCAGAACCTGCTATATATTAGTCAGTTCAAGTTCTAGGATCATTTGCGAACTATATATAAAACTACCAGCTTGGTTAACTAATTCGTCATCACCTGCTAGAGCAATCCAGTATCTACTATTACTGTATTACTTAGTCTTATTCAGATAAGTTTTGCTAGATAGATTCTATATCTTTACGAGCAGGCCACACTGCCAATTCTTTCTACAGATAAGTTCACCAAATAGGTTTTAAACCTTTATGGGCAGACCATACTGTTGAACCTTTTGACTCTTGCAAAGTTCATTCAAACCTTGGTACTCTTTCTTCAAAACAACCTGATACCTTCTCTTTCAGTACCTCCTAGCTAGTTTTCCCAGACTATTAATCCAAATAGTCTGAAAAGAACATTAATCTTGTGGTATCTGCTGATTCTTTTTTTTTGATTAATGCTTAAACCAGCAGCCTGGTTGGTAAAACAACTTGCTGGTTGTTCTTGTCATATTCAGTTCTTCAGCTTTGGGTAAAGCCTATTTCAGTAGCCATCATCAAAAATCTGCGCTATATTTCTATTCAGGTCTTGCCAAATGAGCATTATCTTTTCAGTTCTTTGAGTTTATACAAACATGAGATCTTATCTTGGGTTTGCACTAACTAATACCGGCTTGCATACCTTTGTGTAACTTATATATTGCACAAATGCCCATGATCTTCCAATCTTGTTGATGCAACCAAGATTACAAAAATCCTGTTTCAACTGATTGTCAAAAGACAGTAGCTGTCATATTAACAGAATATTCAAAATTTTGCCATTAAATTAACCACTTCACTAAGTTACCACACCCTTGTGTAGGTATTTTTAAATCAACAAATTATTTATATAAATGCAAAATTTTTGAAATATAGAAACACCTATAGCAAAAGAGAAATAGGACTATATATTATATAGTTCTATTCTCTCTTTTGCTATGGGGCGTCCCCAATATGTTGTGTAACTTTATATAAAATAAAGTAATATTATTGGATAATATAAATGTTAAAATATAAACCAACATTTAATAAAAAATTTTTTTATAATTTTTTTGGCCAAAATTATACTAATTTTAAATAATATAACTTGATTAAATTCTAATTTAACTAAAAAAATAAACTTTGTAACTTTTTGCTTTTATTATTTTACAAACAGATTCGATTTATAACTAATTTATTATTTATAAACTTTTTTAAAGATCATGTATTTTATACGTTGATTTAAGGATGCCCGCACTGTATAAGAATTACTAGACTCCATTTGATAAACCCGTGTTAACTTCAATGTGTCTGCTACCCGTCATATGGGGTGCTTCGTATTAAAAGTGCAATTTTTCAAAAATTTTATTTGGTTGTTGAATAGATATAATAAAAAGATTCATAAAACGAACTTAAAGTAAAAAAAAATTGTTTCTATTCGATTTACTCAAAATTGTTTATATGTCAAAATGGGCCTTTTAATACAAGACATTCCATATTACCCCTTTTACCTTATAAAGTCATTATTTTATTAAATAAATCAATATTAGCATATCAAGTTAATCAGAAAATCACAAAATATATATCTAAAAACTTTGCTATGAATTAACTTTTTATTAATATATTTAATATATTATTATTATTTTTTATGGTTTACAAAATATTAAGAACTAAGTTTTAAAATTAGGTTCTGAACCAAACCATGTTTAACTTGGGTTTGGAACTTATTATACAAAAATTTGTTCTTAGGTTTTGGAACCTAAAAGTTTTAGAATATAAATAAACTAAATTAACTTTAACATCCCTACCTTAGTCCCCCAGCCCAAATGCACACTGTACGATCCTTGTCAGCACTAAACACTTGGCCTCCCTGGGGACTCCAAGATACACCGCATACCGAAGAACTAATGAAAAAGAAAAAATATATTTTGAGTAAGATTAAGAATTATATGTAAATAAATATCAACACATACTTATGCTCCTTCACTGTTTTCTCGAGTTTAGATTTTTGGATGTTCCAATAAAATATAGTACCATCTAATCATCAATGAATTTATATTAGAAATTGATTCAAAATCACGATAAAAAGATAATACTGCATTATATAAAACATCTGAAAGGTACGGGGTAAACATTGACGAAAAAAGTATCACATTATTACCACAGGTTATTATTAAATTGTGACAAATTCGTGACTTTAATAAAAACCTGCAGCAGTAATATTGAGATCTTTCCATCAATGTATACGTCATAACTGCCAGATAACAAGAAATTATTTTTACCCAATGAACCCGCTGCCACGTATCTTCCGTCAGGACTGGAAAGTATGTTAAGATATTAATACGCGCTGAAAATAAGATAATGATTAAACGGTACTTTATACTTTACCTAAAACAAGATTTAGACCAATTGGCACCAGTTTTATAGCCCTCAGCACTAAAATATCAGAATAATTGATGTACATTACTTGTTACTAAAAAGACAAACTCTCGGTAAAAATTTAAAACCATACTGTAATGTTTGTTCGACATCGTATGTCCTTAGATCAACTATTTTCAACGTGTTATCGCGAGAATTAGTTAACACTTTGGATCCATCTATAAAAGAATAGTCAGCAATGATCGGTTAAACCGATTTCGAAAAATAGTTTCAAATTAATGCTGAAAGATTTGCTTACCGGGAGATACAGAAACAGAGGTAATTTGCCCTAAATGGATGCCAGTCAATTCCTTAATATCTTTCCCTGATCGCACATCCCAGAAACGTAAATTATTATCCAGGTGACCGCTTACAAGAGTCGTGCTGAAATTAATTAGTGGCATGAGTTTTCACGTTAAATGCTGGTTTTGATTGTAAATTTATACATACCCTTCCTCGTCTAAAGGAACTACATCATTACAACTAGAAAATGAGAAAATCGTTCTGATACCTAGATAGTAATGTACGAAATATCACCAAATAAATTTACTAAACATAAAATTTAAATATACATATGTAAGGCAACAAATATCGTGATTAACATACAATATCCTTTCTGTAAATCCCATACTTTGATGGTTCGGTCATGACTTCCAGTAATCTATTAAAGTAATAAACAAATAAAGTCAGATATATCGGACAGTCAAAATCAAATGATTTTTATTTTTAGATGAATTACTCTCATACCACTTTGGAGGAATCACCGTTGAATCGAGAAGAATAAACTTTTCCTACATGACCTGTTAATGTAAGCTAAATATTGTTTCATAAATAAATGATAAATTTTTTTTTTTTTTTTACATATTTATATGCGTAATATAAGTGCATTTTTTAGATGGAATATATGTGAAATAAACTGACATACTCTTATCCGACCCGTTTTTAAGTGCCATAATCTGGCGGCGTTATCATTTGATGCTCCAGCAATCATCTCACTAGTACTGTTAAATGATACGTGCATGATGGATTGTATTGAACCTGATAATGATTGCTTTGTTTGTCCTAAAAGTTCAAAATAAAATAATTAAGGCGATTACTTTTAGATATTTTTTGAAGCAAAGAGTTTAAGCTTTATTCAACCTGTCGTGGCATCAAATATCTTGATAGTCTTATCTGCACTACCCGTGGCAAACATAGTTCCATCAGCAGATGATTGAATCGTATGTATTTCACCATCATGAGGGACCTTATTGTTTTAGTTAAAATTAAGGTGAATGAGCAAATATTAAATGTCACGGATTATCATGAAATCAGATTATCGTGAAATTTGGGGGTCTCAATTTGAAATATAAGCCCTACCTACGCTCTTTTAGTAATAATTCTAACCCTAAATCCTAACTTAATTATAAAAAAAAAAAGTCGACAAAAAAGGCCCCAAATAGATCTAAATTTCACGATGATCCGATTTCACGATAATCCGTGACATTAAATACAAAAAAAACAAAAATTGCCTTCAAAACATACCAATTTCTTTGCCACAGCTAAGGGTATTATTACAGGACCTGCAGATGATCTACTTCTCGTTCTTTAAATAAAAAATTAGGCTCATTAACAGTTAAAGTTTGATGAAGCATGAAATAATAATTACAATACCTTGTTGACCCGATTCCAGATTCAGTGTGCGTGATGGGTTTCGGAGTGAATTCTTTGTCAACAATAACAACTCCGCTTTGAAATTCTAACGCTTTAGCATGAACTTCTAATGCACTACAAATTAATTTAAACAGATTTAATTTTAAATTTTTTGAAAAAAAAAATCAAATAAAATAAATAAAAAACCTTTCATAAAACATATTTGCTTCGTTCATTCTTTCTGCTTCTTCATTCATTTTTTTTAGCCATCGTTGCAAAAGTTGCCCATTTTCTTTTTCCAAGTCTTTCATACGTTCATCAATTTTCCCTAATTCTAACTGCAACGTTGCCACCTCATCTTGCAGAAGCTAAGAATGCGCAAATTTTAATGAAGGTATTTAATTAATAAAATTATATAGAATTTTAGTGCACGTTTATTCTCAATATAATGGGTTGACTTGTAATAATAAAGAAATAGTTTCAAAATTCATTATACCGAGTCTTTATAAAATAATAAATCCGTTACAATGTGCAGGATTTATTTTTATAGTGTCAAATCCAAATTTGTATATCAAATGTCCATTACATAGAGAATAATGTATATATCAAAAACTGTTTTATACTACCTGAATAGTAACGTCCTTCTCACGAAGGACTTGAACCTGAAGATCAACTTTATTTGTTAAAGTTTGATTTGCTTCGGTTAACTTTTGAATTCTAAAATGTATTTGACAACACCATTAAGATTATTTCAGTTATGACGTTTTAATACAAAAAAAAGAAAAAAGGAGTAAAAAGATGATAATGACTGCATTTACTCTTCTTTGTTCTTTTTAGCCGTCTCTTCGTGATTGCGCAAAACATCATTTACATCTAGCAATCGTTGTGCATTCATTCCTTGAGTTTTATATAATTCAGCACGTTCATCTTTAAGGCTTTGGATCTGTTGCTCCAACTCGGCTGTTCTTTTCTGATTTACTGGGCTCCTAAAAGTTGAACGCGCATATTATGATAAAAGTGAGTGTTAACCCGATATGAACACGTTTTCAATGAAGCCCTGATTGGTGATTTATTTATTTTATGCAATTTTATAAGCATTTATGCGATATAAGAACACTTACCCTTGTTCCCTTAAAATCTCGATCTCTCGGGATAAACTGGCGTTTTTTTCAGTTGCTGTCTTTTCGGAAAGTTCTAATTCTGCATTTCTATCGGCAAATTTCCCGAGTTTCTGGACGAGAGAATTGTCTATATTGTATAAACTTTTGTTAATAATACATTTCAGGGAGTATTGACAGTTACACCTGAAAGAAATATGCTCAAGAAAAGAGTGGTTAAGTCTCTGCGAATAAAAAGTCATTGATACTATAAGCCAGTAAACTGTTGTTATGAGTTTTTCGTGGAATACACGATCGAATACCTTGTTACTTGATTTTACGCGCATAAATTTGTTACATTCAAATATAAGAAATACTTACATGACTCTACAAAGTCCTTAAATGCCTTTTCTCGCCTATCTCTCAACAGTAATTTTACGACCAAATCTCCTTGCCAGTTCCCAGCAGCAATATTATTAATCACAGGGCCTGAAGAAGCGGTGGGAGAAAACATTATGACTACAGATTAACCGGCAGAAATGAAACGAAGGTACTCAGCATATTGGCAGGTTGCACACTTGCTGCCTATATACTCGTGTAACCAAAATGCTCAAGGATTCCAAGGATGCCCTGATCAAAATTCAAAATAATTGGGCCATATTGTTATAGGTATTTCTTTAAATATTTCAAGGTATGCGATACTGTATTCTGATTGATTAAATGAAGATTAATAATATTCTCTATAATCACACGGTTTTTCGAAGGCTATATACGTGCTGTACGTATATACTCATCTAAATAAGTAACATACTGTAAACACTTAACATTGATTTTTTTTTAGTTGCTAATTCTCAAAAACTGTCTAAATACCAAGACCGGATATATTAAGTAAAATTCAAAAAATTAATAAAATTATAATAAAAGAAGGGAGCTGGTAATCGTACCCCCCACAGAAGTTGAAAAATTTTAAACCTTTGAATGAAGATATCTCAACAACCACCTGACTAAATTTGATGAACTTTTTTTTTATTTGAATTCTAGAAATCAGCAGAATTCAAATAAAAAAAAATCCATCGAATTTGGTCAGGTGGTTGTTGAGATATCTTCGTTCAAAATTTCAAAAAATTTCAAAACGTCTATCAAAACAAAGCTGCGCCAAAATTTTTCTAAAACTTTGAGCGACGATATCTCGATGACCACCCGACTAAATTTGATGAAAATTTTTTTATTTGAATTCTAGCGATCTGTAGAATTCAAAAAAAAAAAAAAATTTCATCGAATTTGGTTAGGTGGTTGTCGAGATATCTTCGTCCAAAGTTTTAGAAAAAAATCAAAACGTTTATCAAAACAAAGCTGCGCCAAAATTTTTCTAAATCTTTGAGCGAAGATATCTCGACAACTACCTGACCAAATTCGATGAATTTTTTTTTATTTGAATTCTACAGATCTCTAAAATTCAAATAAAAAAAAATCCGTCGAATTTGGTCAGGTGGTTGTCGAGATATCTTTGCTCAAAGATTTAGAAAAATTTTGGCGCAGCTTTGTTTTGATATATGTTTGAAATTTTTTAAACTTTGAACAAAGATATCTTGACAACCACCTGACCAAATTCGATGAAATTTTTTTTATTTGAATTTTGCATATCTCTAGAATTCAAATAAAAAAAATTCATCAAATTTAGTTAGGTGGTTGTTGAGATACCAGATTTGAAATTTTTTAACTTCTGTAGGGGGTATAAATACCAAATTTGGGGGTATGATTACCAGCCTCCTAAAAGAATATTAAATATTGCAGATTGCTATATCACAGGTTAATATAATTGACCAATTAAATCACATGATCTTGTATAACAAGAATCAGCAAAAAATTAGAAAACTTAAAACAAAAAATCAAAAATTTTAAATATTTAGGAATTTTATTATGTAAACTTGTCTTGGGTTTTTAATTAACATTTAGTATATATAAAATAAAGTAGGGTATTCTGATGCACCTAAGAGTGCTAATAGTAAAAGTTTTCAGAAAAAAAATATTATTCCCAAATTTTATTAAAATAAACTAATATTTGATCTAATATTCATTGTCAAACTAATAAACAGTTTAAATTTTAAAACAAAATTTGATAATTTGAACTTTCAAAACTATTTGAAAACTGTTATATTTTGTAAGTTGAGAGTATTTTAACACACTATACAAATCTGATTAAATCTCAGTATTAATTATTTAAATTTAGCAAAATTCTATTTACACTAGCTTTTTTTGTACTTTCGATTTTGCTAATCTCTCCCTCTTAAATTGCTCAGATAGAAGAAAAAAAAAATAATATAAGAACTACACAATAAGTCTAACCTTCTCTCAAGTCTTGATCAGAATTAAATAATTTTGTATTTATTTGATCCGTCTCAGTAAAACAAATCGAATGGTACTAAAATTGTTTGATTCTAATTAGTGTATTGCAAGATATTATAAAAAAAACTTAAGTACGTCAAAATACCTTCCAGAAACCCTACTTCATCTTATGTCTTTTAACCCTAATTCTAATACTAGTTTGAATCCTAATCCTAATTAATAAGAATTTTAATTTTTTTTAAATATTAACCTGTGATATTACAACCTGCTAAATTTAACAAAAATTTAAAAAATTATCAACATTACTGATAAGATTTATTTATTTATTTTATTTATTTTTTTTATTAATTAGTAGGTTGATGTTTTTATTTAAGTATTTAGATGGAGAATTTACAACAAAACCTCTTACATTAAAAAGTTAATTAGCTATATGTGCAACTTTGGTTGTCTATTTAAGTAGTTCACATATTGGTATTACATTATAGATTATTATATCTACAATCCAACTAGAGAGTTATCTATTTAAATTCTCTGTAATGCAATTCAACTTGTATCACTAGTATATTTCTATTATAATTATCAGTTCCAAATACTTTCTTTAGTACCTTTAGGACTAATTTATCTTTGTAACATGCTGAGTTTGAGAATAAGTATTTGTAAGCTGAAGCTGTTACTATTACTTACTTCTGTCTAGAGATAGATCAGTTCTAAAAAGACTAAATAAGAACTGATCTTTTTAACTAGTTTTATAGTTAATTGATCCTCAGTTCTGAGATCAGTTTTTATAAATAATTTAAATAACTAATTAAAAAATATATTATATAATCTTTTATTTTCAATTACTTATATTATATAATTTGATTTTTTCTGTTAATTAATAAGATTAAATAATTAAGAACTATAATTAGAACTGAGAATTAAACTAAAAATATCAATAGACCAGTCTTTTTAGACTAAACTAAACTTGTTCATTTCTACTTCTGCCTTCGTAAAGTTTATTTAAACTCTAATATCTACTTTATAAACTATTAATTGTTTCTCCAGTTTCCTTAAACTCTAATCTAGATGGCTCAGAAAAGTGATACACTCTTTTAATTACCCAGTGGCCTAATTAATGAAGTGTTTGTCAAATACTTTGGTCCCATTTAGTTTTTTTAGTTTTTTGAATGATAATTTTTATATACAGTAGTATTATCAAAGATTTATGCTACTTCTCAACTTAGGTTTTGCTAAACAGGCTTCTATATCTTTTAATCTATTAGTTTTATATAGCTGCTTTACTCAGGTTTTGTATAACTCATATATCACATTATAGTTTTATAACCTCTTAGTATTAGCTGATACAACTATATTACAAATACAGATCTAATAGCATACAGTTTATCTAATGCATTTTATAAATTTAAATTTTGTCATTAGTAAGATTTGAATTTTTGTTCTGTTACTTAAAGATATAACAACTTGTTAATTACACTAAATTGTTATACTCTTTAATAAGATTTATAATAATTTATTTAAATATATATATTAGTTAAGAAATATATGCAACAAAGTATAATTACTTATAGATCAAATAATTTAATATATCCAAATTTATATATAGTGTATATAGCCTATAACCAATATTATATAACTAAAGATAGTTAAATTTTAAAAAATTTTTATTATAAAAATTTTTGTATTATATAAAAATTAGCTAATCAAATTTTAGCAAAATAAATATTAGTAGCCAAAAAATTTTTTTTTAAATCTTAAGGTGAAGCTATGCTTCTAAATTTATTAAAACTCAATTAAATCTCTTTACAAAAAAATTTATAAGAAAGAAATTACTAGTGATACGGGCCGATGGAAAAATCTCGGGTCGAGGCCAGCTCAGGCTGGCCCGGGTCAGCCCGGTCGGTCAGGGCTGATCTTTTTATAAAAGATTTTGAAAGATTTTGAAAGATTTTCAACCTTTATCACACTTTAGTCATGGATTGGGAAGTTATTCAGATCCGATTCAATACTTTTTTCTTTGACTTTATAAGAGATTCATATTCGATGTTGTCTTATTATCTACATTCCGAAGATTCCCGGCTGATAATTTCCGGGCCGGCCCGTATCACTAGAAATTACATATGAATTTCATATCCAAAGGATATCAAGAATAAAGAACAAGACAAAATTTTCTGTGATCTAAATCTATCAGGATGGTCAAGGCTTATCTAGATTTTAGGATTTGGATTAAATAGAGAGGCTTAATTTGATATTTAATCTATTTTGGATACCAAGTTTCTAATTTAGCACTAGCAGTAAAAAAAATAAAGAATGAAATTGAGAAAGAACTGAAGTTAACAAAGGTGATGAAGTCAAAAGAGTAATAGAAGCATGTGATCTATAAATATAATAAGGTAACTAAATATTGGTATAAATTTGTTGATTAAGATACAATAAGAACTTAATACTTAATGAAATTGTAGTTTTGTTAGATAAAATAATATCTTTAAGTAATATAATAATATTGAACTAGATAATGATATAAGAGATAGTATATTCTGTTGATTATGCATTTGTATACTGTAAAGGTTTATAATTTGAGAGTATAAACTAGGAGTAGCATCATTGAATATATCTAAAGTTAATAAATTAAATGTATGTTGCAGTAAACTTTTAATCAGATTTTGTAGAAGTTAGATAGTTGAACACATAATCTAATAAAGTATAATACTATTTTGGTTGTATAAATGACAAGTAGATAGATAAGAAGAATTGTGTTTATGCAAAATATATAGAGTAGGTAAGTTATCAAGTAAGATTTTAATTCTAAATGACTTTAGTATAAATACTTAAAAACTATATAAATAGTTAGAAATCTTCTGGTTATTATTAATATATAGCCAAGTTGCTTGTCAGTTGATATGAGAAGTAATGTAGATCTACTATTTAAAGTAGTTTTTAAATAATTATAAAGCATAAATATATATATATATAGCAAATGGTGTGAATACTATGCCAAATGGGTAATTCTATAGGATAATTATCAAGCTGAAGTATATAGTTAGAATTGTAAATATTATTAGTTTTGAATATTAAAAATGGTTTGTTAAGGTGGTTATGAGCAAGTTGGTCTGCAAAATTATTGAATTAGTTATCTTAATATGTAATAACTTTGTAAAAGATAACTTGAAGATTATAAGAGTTAATAAAATTAATTAGAGTATACCATAGTGAGTGATATAGAGCAATGTTGTCACTGGAATTCTGAAATCCCACTAGAAGTTCAGAATCTTCCAGCCTTTCAGTGGTTTCAGTGGGATTTTCACTGGAAAAATTTTTCTACTAGAACTCATATAAGATTAGCCAATAATAATACTTAAATAGTGAATAGCAATAACCAATAAAAATGCATATATTTCATATGATTTTACTATAAGAACCTTTCATTAATTAATTTTATAGTATGATTGTAGCATACGTTGATCAAATCTGCGTAATCCAAAAATGCAATTAATAACGATAATGAATTTATAATTTCTAATGTTCTTTTATTTTATAGTAATTTTATTGATCTTTTACAATTTATGTATTGCTGTTAATACCAGTACAAAGTTTTGGGATTTAAACCAGAATACATCAGACATATATTTGAAAGTAGTTTTTTTTTTTTTTTTTTTGGTTGATTTTAATTGACGATTCTCCAGTCAACTGAAGAATGATCATAGTGAAACGTGACGCGGTTCTATATATAAATTACTATA
>CAJVPZ010001220.1:0-15182 GCA_910592135.1 Racocetra fulgida | reverse complement strand
GGTGTAACTAATATAGAGGTATTTTTTATATAGCTATAAATAATTGATAAAACTAAATTTGTAATTATACTAATTTTGTAACTATAGAGGAGGTGACTATAGAGGGGGTTGACTGTATATAGTAAAAATTGCTAATAAAATATGATTAATAAAAATTTACTAATAAAATATAATAATATAAATATAACTAATAAAATAAATATTAATAAAATTTAATTATATTACCTATTCTCTTCTTGAAAAATTTTACTCTGCAAAATTATAAAAATTAAAAAGAAATATTGTAGTACAAATACTATAATTATGACCTGTGGCAGAGTTTGCTGTTTATCAGTAGGTATTGAACCTATGGCTACTGGCTGTAGTTGCAGATCATTATAACTCTTCTATAATTAGTAATATGTAAACTTTTTTATTTGTTCTATTTTTGATTATTACAATTATCATATTTAAATAATAATTGTCAGAGATATAAATTTGTATAATATTGGATGTAATGATAAGTTTTAATTAAAATATTCACACAAAATTTTCAAAGGTAAATAATAATAATAATAGTAATAATAATAATAATACTAATAATATCAATAATAAATAGTTTAAAGAAATCATGCTACAACATTATTTTATTATATGCTGTCAAAAAAGAATTAGTAGCCAACATGCTCTTTATGAAGCAATTAATTTGCTTCAAAATGAAAATCAACAGTAAAGTAATAATTTAATATATATAATAATAATCTTAAGAGGCGTGGCGCCTTAGAGAAGTGGTCAAGGTGTCACTCCCCAAGCGGCAGATTGACAGTTTGAATCCCACTGATGACATTTTAAAGTTAAATCTGTGTTCGGTAATTGTGGCTTCTGATCGGTTGGGTGTAAAACCTGTAATTCTGGTTCCACCATCTCGAATAGGAGCCTATAGGTGCAATAATGCAGTAATGCATCGCAAATCCAGAAAACCAGAAAAAACCCACAAGAACCTGTTTAGCAAGTTCCGAGTTAGGAGGTAGTGAAATCAGTCCATATGGTATAGGCCAAAAAGAAGTCTAGTACTATGATTGGAATGAACCTAATAAGGCAGATAGCTTCAGTTATTAAATCTGGCAATAATTACATGTTTGGGATATGGAAAGTTGTTTGGTAGGCAGTTGGTATGAAGGTAAAGTAGCCCTTAGGCTGTCATAATAAAAAGGTCGGGCCTGTTATATCTGCAATATGTAGTGAGTCAGGTTAGTAATAGGAGAATCATAAGTCAGAAGGTTTAAATATGCAATTCCCATAGTTGGGTTGTAGGTATAGCAGCTAGTGTAGAACCTTTGGGCGAACTACTTAAATTAGACACCAAAAGTGCATGTATGGCTAGTTGTATCCTTACTTATGTAACAAATATTACGTTAACTCATAATAAAAAATCGGCCATAGTACCCGGCCTCTAAATAAAAAAAAATAATAATAATAATAATCATAAAAATAATAATAAAAGTAATAATAATAATTGTCGTGGCTGAAGCTTGAAATAGCTGATGATTAAAATTAGGAACCTCGATTTAAAAATATATATCCTACCAAAATCTATTTGTACATTTTAATTATCAAAACTAACTCTAAATTTTAAGCCAACTATAAAAAAAGCTAAAATAATGCACTCTAAATTTTTTGAAATTTTTATATTAAAATATTTAAGATTTCAAATATCAGTCATTTCAAGCTTCAGCTGCAACAATAATTTAGATTGGTGCAAAAAGTTAGATTATTGTGGACACAAGTAGCAGCATTAGGAAGAGAAGTAGTAGTATTAAGAAGAAAAGCAGTAGTATTAAGAAGAGAAGTAGATGATATGGAAGAACAGATAGAAGATTTGGAGAAAACCATAGAGAATACTGAGTTTTATATTAGAGCAGTTCAGGCAGGAACTAGAAAAAAAATATTTAGTATATGAATTTGGTGGCAAAGTAGAATATTTTAAAGGCTGAAGTGGAGAACTTGCAAGATTTAATTAAGAACATTCCAGTTTTAAATTAATTTTTTTCTTTTCTTTCTTTTCTTTTTCTTTTCTTTTTTTATATTAATTGTTCAGTTCTCTAATAAGTTTTCATGTTGTTTATTACTATTTTTCATTTAACTTTATTTATTTTGAATAGCGAAGTTGTCCATAAGGCTCATATTCCCTAAATGTAAAAAGTAATATCTATTTTATATTCAACTTTACTCAAATTTTGAATAGCGAAGTTGTAGTTAAGGCTTATATTCCTTAATATAAATTTTTCATATCCATCTTATCCAATATTTAAATGACAGAGTTGTCTATAGAGCTTATATTCTCTAAATATAAGATATAATTTTTCAAAGTTTGATTACATTCCTACTAATATTCTTTTGTTCCTTCTGATTCATAAAATTCTCATAAAAATAATGAATAAGAAAAGTGAATAGAGTTCTAACTATTGCTCTAAACTGTTTTAGACACTATATTATACTAGGCCTATAGGAAAAATACAAATAAAATAATTTAAATAATTGAAATGCTAACAAATAAATAATAAATAATAATAAATAATAAATAATAAATAATAGATAACTAATAAATTAATTGTTTATAATTTTTTGTTTCTAGTTTACCAATTATCAATATATTAATAAAACTTTTCTAAAAGTTTTTTTTTAAAAAAAAATTATAAAAAGTTTACTATAGTGCTAATGCATTATCATGACTTCTAGGTTGGCAGAGTTAACAAGACCACTAGCTGAATTCGAATCCACAACTCTATAATGGCTATATGCCTTCACCATTTTACTATAGTAGATATAATTTTTTGTTATACAGTTTTTGAAGATCAATTTTCTAATTAAAGTGTCTAATAAGATTAAGACTTTTCATATGATCAAAATTAAAGTTTGTTGTATTTAAGGAAGTATGCATTATACTGCATAATTTTTATTTTGACAAAAAAAAATTCTTTTAACAATCATTAAATAATAATAATTTTGGTAAAAATGCGGTATTCTATTTTACATCAACACATTTGAGTTCAAAGAAGAGATGATATCCAAGCTCTTTATGAAGCTTTAGACTTTGTTCAAGCTATAAACAGAAGGTAATAATAATAGTAGTAATAATACTATATATAAATAAAAGAAGTGATACTAATATTGATAAAATAATAATAAAAATATAATATAATATAATAGGTTGGCAAGAGAAATTCAAGAATTAAGAAGGTAAATTAGAGTCTTAAATACCCAAATTGCTAGATTAAATAGAACTATTGAAGATCAGCAAGAAACAATAGTAGACTTGGTTGCAAGAAATTGGCCCAAAAAACAGCAATATAATTGATTACTTATAGAGAAAAATAGACTTCAAGCAAGATTAGAAGATGCAGAAAAGGAGCTTTGTCAAGAAAGAGAAAGAAGAGTCCATTCAGAGAATAGAAGAAGAGAAGAGGTAGAATGAAATGTTTGTTGATATATATAAGGGTTCAGATAGTACAATTATATAATTTTCTTATAAATAATTCTTTTAATTTGATAAAATTCTTTTAAAATTTTGTAAATACATTAATTGTCTAATAAAATAAAATTTCTACATTTTTTATTAACTTATTATTTCACATTCAACTTTATTCAATTTTGAATGGTGAGGTTGTCTATAGAGCTCATATTCTCTAAATATAAAAGCAATTATTTATATTTAACTTTATTCAATTTTGAATAACGGAATTGTCAATAAGGCTCATATTCCCTAAAATATGATGTCTAAATAATATTTATATTCCAAAAATTATTTCTTCTACTCTACAATATTTGTAAAGATTTGTTACTTTAAGCTAAAACTATATATATATTTTTTTTTTTAATTACTCTCGTAAAATAAAAAAATTATAAAATAAAAATTAAATAGAGCTCTAACTATCGCTCTAGACTGTTCTAGGCTGCTTATTATACTGGCCCAATTAAAAGAAAATAAAATAAAATAAAAAAATAATAAGTTACAACTATAAATTTAATAAAAATATTTTAACAATTTTTTAAAATGTTCTTCATCCAAATAATATATGTGTTTAGATTTTAATTTCTTTATTCTATAAATATTATGATATTTAACTGTTTTGAAAAGATGATAAATTCTAATCCACATAGCTCTGTTTTTAAAATTAATTTCTATTTCCTGATTATGAAGATAAGCTAATACTAGTGCTCTCAAATGATAAGAATAAGTAAGCATTTTAATTCATTCACCATACTTTGCTTCAGTATAGTTTATAAGTTTTAGAGAAAAATTTATCTCAAGAAGTATTAATAAGCATTAATACTTCTATAGGATGAATTTGATTTTTATCAAGTAATGTACATTTTAATTCACCAAAAACCTTTTTCAAAAGTTTTACTTGATAATTCATAATAAATTGATTTAAAAAAAAAATTAAAATATAGTTGAGAAGAAATATAAAGAAATATAAAAATAAAAATAAAAATAATATAATATAATAAAAAAGAAAAATAAAAAAAAACATTTATAAAAAAAAATTACAATACAATATCTTGAAAGTTAATTAACCCAATTGATTGTAGTTGTGATAAAAATAGAAACATTATAAAAGTTCAAAATACTATCAACCTAGATAGAATCAAATTTATAAAAAATTTTTAAATAAAATTTTAAAAAAATAAAAAAAAACAAGTATTTAACAAAATTCAATTCAATAGCCTCCTAAGGCACTATAAGGATTTTACAATAGGTCAAAATATGGGATAACACCTATTGTCCTTTGTGTGCAGCTGAGTATAACACAAAAATGTTTGCCTTTTACAAGGAATATTAATCACTAAAACTTAAAGATATCCTAAGATATAATCAGAAGAAATAATACTAATATTCAGACCATCAATGACTATATATGGCCTCAAATTCCAAATAATATATATAAAATATATTATTTTACAAGAAAGAGTAAAGAATTTTACAAGAAATATAAAATAGTAAAAATAAAATAAAGAGAAGGCTATCATGTATAGATGATAGATAGCAAAAAGATCAAAATTTTAAAAGAAAAAGAGGGTTGGAAATCACAAAAAGCAAAAGAATTTTGGTCCTGTCATCATTGCCAAACTGTAACGTAGTGTTGTTAGCTAAGGATCTAACAACACTACATTACAATAGTAAATAAATGCCATAGATTCATCTTTCTCAACTCCAATTCCATTTTCGTAACAATAACCAACATCAAACATTCTATCAGCATATCCCATATCAGCAGATTTTTTATAATAAATGAATGCCTTATGTTTGTCCTTTTCAACACCAAGTCCATCTTCATAACAAGTGCCAACAGAATATGTTCCTTTGGCATGTCCCATCTCGGAAGATTTATAAAAATAAATAAACGCCTTATTATAATCTTTTTCGACTCCATCTCCAGAAAAATAACATTCGCCAAGGCTAAATACTTCTTCAGCGTTCTTTATTTCAATAGGTTTTCGATTATCACTATGTTCATGCACAAATGTATCATCTTGTGAAATGCCATCCATAATTAATAGCCTTTGGCTGTTTTACTCAACTTGGTTTTCTAATAATAACGTTATAATCGTTAAAAATGAATATAAATATCATAATGTCATAAAGTAATGATTACCTATATCCATGGCACTTAGAGTATCAAATTGCCTGTTGACAGGATATGTATCGAAATGAGATGACGTTGACATTTTGACTCAAGCATTTTATCGGCCTTCTTTGTTTGTGCAACTATTTCAGTTGGTTTATCGTCTAAAATATCATTATACCATGTATTTAGAATGTCATATATTTCTTTAGAAGTTGGTCTTTTGTCTGGCCGAATATCCCAGCATTTAATAATCAATTTAGCAACTAATTCTGGTACATGGTTTGGAATGTCTGGACGTAAGCCATGAAATATCTTACGAGATAATTGGATGTCGTGTTGAGCATTGTGGTATGCTCGAAGACCTGATACTATTTCATATGCAATGATGCCAAAAGAATACACATCAGACGCCAAACTATACTCTCTATTATATAAAACCTCGGGTGCTATATATTCGAGTATGCCATATACTTTGTCATTGGATCCTATATTAGCTAATTTTGAAAGTCCTAGGTCTACAATATATGCACTCTGGAAGTTTACTAAGAGTATATTTTTACTATGTAAATCTCGATGAATAAAATTTTGGGAATGAATTATATGAAGGTCATAAGCAATACAAGTTAATAAATTCTTTTTTTTTTTCACCCCATTTGTGAAATTGACTATCTATTTTGGTGTAAAGAACCCGATGATTCATACTGCATAACAAGTATATAATTTTTGGAAACATTATCTCTTGATATACCCAAACACCTTAAAAACTCGGTTGTTTAAGACTAATATCACAATATACCTTTAACTTTTTATTATAAAATTAAATGTCTTTTTAAATGTCGTTCGATTATTATATAAATTTTTGAAAAAGAAAATAATGAAAATTACCTCGTTTATAAATTCTTCACTACAGTCATTCGACCTATGAAGTAATTTAAGTGCAACCGTCATTTTTGTTTTGCGACTTTTGTCATCCCATAATGCACGAAATACAGTTGAAAATCCACCATTCCTATTTCTTTAATATTTTTAATTCATTGTAAGGAATCAATGGCAATCGGTATTTATTTTCAACTAGCATTGTTTCAGACTATCATCAATATCCAAGTTGTCATGTATCCATTCATTTATAACTAAAATCAATACAATCTTTGTTAATTTAGGTTCAAGAGTATCTTATTGAATTCATAGCTTTAGGAAAACTCACATGGTCTTGGATTGTTTTCCCTAATTAGTGACAAAAAATATATATTATAAATAACAAAAAAATAAATAAATAAAAATAAAAATAATAAAAGATAGTTTCTTACATTCGATACCAATAATCAGCTTTTTGTAAGTCTCTTACTACTCCAATTCCATTTCGATAACAATATGCGACTTCATTCATTCCATCAAAATTTCCCATTTCAGCAGATTTTTGGAAATAAATAAATGCCTTATAATCATCATTTTCAACACCGATTCCATTCTTATAGCACATTCCAACTTGATAGATTCCAAGAGAAGATTGCATCTCTGCAGATTTTTGGTAATAAATAAATGCCTTATTCTCATCAATTTCCACTCCAATTCCATCTAGATAACAATCACATTCCGGAAACACTCCCCATATCAGCAGACTTTTGATAATAAATGAATGCTTTGTAATCATCCTTTTCTACACCAATTCCATTTAAATAACAATTTCAAACGGCACATATTCCTTCAGGAAGCTCAAGATCTGCAGATTTCTGGTAATAAATAAATGCATTGTGTTCGTTTCTTTTAACCCCAATTCCATCTTCATAACAAACGCCAAGTTTAAATGTCCCATAAGCATGACCCATCTCAGCCGATTTTTGATAATAAGTGAATGCTTTAAATACATCACTTTCGATTCCAATCCCATTTTCATAACAATTTCCGACATGAAACATTCCATCAACATCTCCCATGTCAGCCGATTTTTGATAATGAATGAATGCCTTGTATTCATCTTTTTCAGTTCCAATTCTATTTTCAAAACAATAACCGACACAATATAATCCTTTAACACATTCCATGTCTGCAGATTTTTGGTAAGAAGTGAATGCTTTATATTCATCCTTTTCTACTCCAATTCCATTTTCATAACAATTTCCAACCATACACGAAAGTCCCATCTCAGCGGATAATTTATAATAAGTGAATGCTTTATATTCATCCTTTTCAACACCAATTCCGTTATGTAAACAATATCCAGTTTTAAAAATTTCGGATTCATCTATTTCATCTTTTTCTACACCGATTTCATTTGGATAGCATTTATCAACTTGATAAATTTCATCAGAATCTCCCATTTGAACGCATTTTTGATGATAATGGTTCATTTAACAAAAAATATATATCTATTCATGTTTGTACTACGGTTTCTAGTCTTGGTTCCGATTGGTTCGTGTTGTATACCGAATTTTTTAAAGCAATTCTAATTTATATAATTTAAACGTTAAAAAACATTTCGACAGTTTTTTTATGTTATAGTGACTATACAATAATTGTCGTGAAATCGGATGATGGTGAAATTTAGGGAAAATATAAGCCCTACCAAAAACCCACCTATACTCTTTTACTAATAACTCTAACCCTAAATCCTATAATAAAAAAACCGAATTTGGATCTATTGTACGATTTGGGGCCTTTTTTTGTCGATTTCACGATCATCCGTGACAATAATTATGAGGACGCCCACAGCCAAAGCAGGGGATGGGACTATATATTATATAGTCTCATCCCCTGCTTTTGCTGTGACCATTCCCATATGGTGATGCAAATGATTGGTTAAACTTTATGATCGAATAAAAGCATAGAAGGTTCAGGAGATATAAATGAAAAACAATTCTTAGACGCAGACAACATAGTCAAAGCATTGCCGGTTATCTCGATTTTATGTATACTGACAAAACTATCAACACTCAAAAAAGATTATCAAGTGAAATTAATATTTATTCACTCTTACATATGGTAGTCATAATTCGGCATTCATTTTTCTGCTATCTCTATATTATGTAATATCATTTACCAACAGAATAGTACATTTATGATAAATTTAATAAAATAAATCGAATAATATGTGTCAAATTGACGATTAAAAAGTTTTTCTTTTTCAATATAAATAACCTTAACCCCAACAATTCAAAATAAAAAAATACATAAATTACTATGTTCTAAATATACAATGCGTGAATTTATTGGTTTAATGAAAAAATTTAAATGATTAGACAAATGCAAAAATGTTAGAATTATAAATTCTCTAAAAAGTTTTTTTTTTCTCCTTTGTAAACAACTTCATATTAATAAGCATGTTAAAGTCCACATAAACAATGGAATCATAAGATTATCATTTTGGTATGAGACAGCTTCTAAGAAAGCTATATAAAAAAACATAATCAGCATTTAAATGTCAATGTTCAATCAATTACCTAGTACAGATTGAAACCTACCTGTGATTGAGACAGCAAGCGTATAATATAACCACTATAAAATTACCATCAACAAATTTTTAAGTTATAATGAATTATATTAAAAGAAAATAACTAATCCCAATTAATACCTCTTCTACGCCTGGTAACAAATTATCCCTTGACCATAAACGAGTCACTGCAAATGCACCCAATAAATGAGATATGATAAACGCAATGGTCCCTTCAACTGTCTTTGATGTTCCAGGCCAACGTCTGCGGCCATAACGTTTACCAATTATAGATGCCTAATGAAAATAAATTTTGCTTGTTATTTTGTTCCTTGATAATCAATAAAATATCGATAGTTAAAGATATTGAAGACAAACCATAGCATCACCAAGACCTAAAGTTAGAATACCTGACATATTAGCCAGGATGGAAGTCCTATATAAAGATAAGGATTGAATCAATTCAAAGCATTCAATCTCAATTGTGTTCCCAACAGGATTCTTAAACAATACACATGCATAACACAAATATGAAAATGCCACGATGTTACTTTGTCCTACTCCTATTTAATCATGAATGGTAATCAACCTACCCTTGCATCCAGATGCATGCAGCACATCCAACTAGCAAGTATAAATGGCTTAGAATACAAGGACCTGAATCACGATTATCTAAAAATTCACTTAGAAAAATGTGTATATTTTTTCCTAAAGGATATACAGCAAAATACCGCAAATATTCTAAAAATATGAAGGCAGAAAGAGCCACACTAAATGCCAAATGCATGAATTCGGGCTAGAAAAATTTACAAGTAAATAACATATATACTAAAAGAACATAATACATTCAAATAATTCATATACCTCAAAAAAATATCCAGGAACAAACATAATTACGGTTAGAAAATGAAAATATTTTCGCTTGGTGTTTAAAGAATATATTCTTCGTGTTTGTGGTATGTGAGTGAATAGTACAATTGAAATTGTAATTATAATAGTCCAGTACAAGCACAACACTATTCTTGCAGGTGTTTTGAAAGCAAAATGAAATATCCTAAAATTATGATAATCAGGGAAAATCGGATAATGAATCAAACATGAATATATCATGGTAAAATGTATAATGAAATAATTAAAATTGCAAAACAAGCACTAACCAAAAATAAGGATTTTCGGACAAGAAGAACTGTATGCAGTGGCCTATAAACGCAACGATCAACGACGTGCCAACAAATAAGGCACAAGAAGTCCATTTCCGACCATTAAGAAAAACACGTTTACGTTTGTTTTTCCATGCTGGACGTTGAGCCAAATTCCTTGAATATATTAATAAAGGAGAAAGAATGATTCCTATCAGGAACATTCCTAAAATTAAGGCAATTTGAAAGATGGTAATATCGCTTGGAAAATGGAGATTTAACGACGGAATCTTTATAAGTTTAAACTATATTGTGTAGTTAAAAAAAAGATTAATGAATAACGTATCACGCATAATCACGATATGCATAACCATGATATATAATGAACCGAACCTTTTTAACAGTAATGACCCATAATTCTACTGCAAGCAATGTAATTGCTTGAGCGACCACCGCTAATTCGCCAAACGTGAAGTTTTTTTTCAATAGTAATGTAATTGAGTATAATGTTGTCTGATAAAATATTTGAGAAAATAATATGTGTTGCCACGGAAATTCTATCGTTAAAAGATAAGTTAATAAACCATGATCTTACAATAATGCGAATAAGAATTTTAATATAAAGATAATAAGAATAATAAGAATGAGAATAATAATTATAATTATTAATTATAATTATTATTATAATTGTTATGAATTATAATTACTATTAATTATAATTATTAAGAATTATAATTATAAATACCATTAATTATAATTATTAACTATTATAGCTAACTATGATTATTAAATATTATTATTACTTATTATTATGATTAATTCATATTATTATTGCTTAAAACTTACTTTCAAACAAAGGTAAGAGCCCTAAAGATACCATTGATATAACCAAAAATATAGATAAAAGAGTAACTATGCTCATCGCCCAAATGACGGACATATTAGGTAAATTAACATGTTTAGACATAAACATATGAATCAAAATTCCGCATCCCATAACAATGCAAAGTTCAAAATTTGCTTCGAAAAATTCTAATTGATATTCATATAAAAAAAACAAAGAAAAACTTAATGTTGTCATTTATCGAATATGGGCCACATCAAGAACCCAAGATTATGACCACCTATATGGCCCGCTCACCCTAGATCAAGAAATCATCTTTCATACCGATGTTGATGTCATCATGTACACTTGTTGAGCGATGAATATCTACTAACTTGGCAGCAGCTACGGTAGGAATTAATAAAGTACCATAAAATGCACCATCATCGACATCATTTCTGCATTTTAATTATAATATTTTGAGAACTGATTTTAAATATATCATAATAATAATCATCGTAAAAAGAATGAAATGATACCTATAGCATTTCTCATCTGTTCCCCAAATCATGTGAGAAAGCTTTTCACCCTTGTTTGAAAATGGTAAATCAAAAGAATAGACACACCAAGTCCAAATTGCAAGTAAAATTAAATCTAATTTTGTAATCCATCAAGGAGATTAACAAGAAATAAGAAAATTTTTAAGAACAAAGCCACTTTAATTAACATTACCTAGACTTTCAATGCGTCCAACTTCATTTGCAGCCATTATTTTGACAAGTCTCATGCTAGCGTATAATGAGATAGCAAAAATTATACCACGTTCAAATACACTCGCAGTGATTGGTATTGGCGAGGGAAAAAAATTGCCCATTTTATTTCCAAAATCAGTTTTTTGGGTCGAATTTTCAAAACTATAATCGATCTCTTCCTCGCTCGTACTGCTGCCTGTTGGGGAAAAAGAAAATATATTCTTTTTCCGCTCAACGAGAAAGTTACAATGACGATTTGTACTTGAGCTCAAAACAGGAGTAAAATCAAAAACCATACGTAAAATAAAAATAAAAATCACAATGAACAAATTAATGAAAATGGAAAGTTAAGATGATTAAATGTTCTTGATATGATAACGGAACTCCAGGATGACTTATATAGTTATGTATGTACTATGTAATATAAACGATCAACAAGATTTTTTTTAAATTAGGGAATTTACAGTGTTACATTTTAATCTAAAACGAGTGGAATCACATGAAATATGTCACTATGCAATCCACATGAAATATTTCATGTTCACTGATCACCGATACAGCAAAGACCCCAATTTATTATACTGTACATAACAGAATCGACGTTAACTTGTAAGAGAATTCAATGTATTAAATGTATGCAATATGATTTAAATCAATAGTAAACGTATTTTATGTATTTATACTAGTTGATGAGCTTGTCTCGGAAAATATAAGGGAGGAAGTACTTTATTTGAAATAAAATAAAATCCGGAAACGAAAGTTCTAAGAGCTCTACAATTATTAAAACTTGATATGGATAAAGAAAGTTGGTTCTATAGACGATAAAGAAATTAATGAGCTCTAATAAAAATTTTACATAATACAGTATTACTGATCTATGTACTAGATAGAACTCTAGTTACTATTTATAAACATGACTTTTAAAAGATGTGATCAAAATAGCTAGCACTCATATTGTTACTACAAAAAAAAAAGATGACTAAAAAATTATCTCGGTTACTCTTAAAAGATTATGAATGGGATTTGTTAGAAAGAATTTTAAATGCATCTCTTTAAATCCTGGCGTGCAGCGTCTATGACTGATCACGATTCTAATGAACTGACAATAGAGGGAAAGGCGACTCAAAACGTTTCTTTCGACTACCAAGAAGGTATAATAAGTATCAGAGCATTCGAGATACCTTGAGAGGTAAGCAAAACAAAAGGAGCGCTTCAGATCGAAAAGAAATACCAGATATATGACAAATTCGCAATATTATTATACGGAAACTACAAAACGAATGAATTTGCTATCCAAGGAATGTTAAACAAGCGGTAAATGTAGTAGAATCGAAATTTTGATCGAAATCTTGTTTGTGATACAGCAATTATAAAGTATATACATATATGGTATTAAAATTATTGACGCAAGAGTCGGCTAAGCTTACACCATTATAGGACATTACCGTACGGCGCTGACTATAGTACCACGGGTACTATTCAATCAACCATCAAATGTCTTGAATAGTACCCTTCCGGATACTAATTACAGGAAAAGGTACGATAATAGTGGGGTACTTTATATAGTTTAATATTAGTTTAATAAGGATTCAAATATATATCTAACTATATAGAATAATACTCGGGTCTTATTCAATCTTCTGAATCATGAACCCATGAATTACTTTTGTCGCGATTTTTTATTAGTGAAACGTTACGTTATCAAAAAGCACTTTAAAATGTATAAATAAGTTACCCGGGCAATTGATTTGCATTAGCCAATCATGCATCACGGTCACTGGGAACAGCCAATAAAAAGCATCGCAGATCATCACGTGTCTGCGGACAGTTAATAATAAAAAATTTGAAGGGATTTATGGTAGGATTTGAACATCCGACCGTAACTGTTGTCAAGTTAGTATCGACCGTTACCGTTATCAGAAAAGTCACACCCCAATCCCGACCGTAACCGTTATCGAACTCTCGACCGTTACTGTTATCAGAAGCGTCCTCACCCACATACCATAAATCCAAGATTACTAAAAAAATTTTTATTATTTCTTTTTAAATATATCATTGTCCTGTTTGTTCATGGAAAGACATTCATATGATTGGTTAATTTTTATCGATTTACCTGTGGTTTCCCGTGATCATCAACCAATCAGATCACATACTTTTTAAATAATTATCAGTTTAATATTACTAGAAAACGGAGAAAACCTTCATATAAAGAAGCTTACAAATTAATAAATACAAGTAAAAAATTTATCACATTTATTTTAGAGAATAAATAGATGCTGAACTAATTAAAGAATCTAAAAGATAAACTATTAATTTACAGCCGGCAAACCCAAACACACTACAAGAACAGACCAAATATAAATGTTAGATTCGGTCTTCTACCACTAAAGAGCTTGAACCTATTCAATTAAGCCGTTAGCAATAAATATTTATTTAAATCTAACGTAATAAAATAGGTTTAGATAAAAACGTTTTCAGTTACACGGTCCAATAAACGGTGGAATATTTTGTCTTCTAAGTAAATTTCTTCAGGTTCCCGATTATTTCCCGATTATTTTGCCCAGTGAATGTTCGCGTTCTTACGAAACTAACGACAAAAAAAAATTTTTTTCATTAGTGAAACGTTGCGTTCTCAAAAAGTATTTTAAAGTATATCGATATAAATAAGTTACCCGGGTAATTGATTTGCATCAACCAATCCTTCCACGAAGTCGGCGCCGTACGGTACATAATAATAATTTTTATCAATATTAGTCCTAAATGGGATAGTGATAAATGCTGATATAAAGAAAGGTCGGGTATTATGTACACCTAAGAGTGCTAATAGTAAAAGTCCTCATAAAAAGTATATTTATTCCTAAAATTTGTTCAAATAAAATAATATTTGACTTAATTCTATTGACAAAAAAAAAAAATTTTTTTTAAAAAAAATTTGACATTCAGAACTTCTAAAATCTATCTGAATACTGTTGTGTTTTTTTCGGTAGGGAGGTATTATGGACACTATGCAAATCGATATTCATATTATGAAGATAACCCTTTTTATATTAGCGTTAGTATTTTACTGATCTCATTCCCGAAATTGCTCAAATAGGAAAAAAGAGAAAAATAGCGTAATAACTACACTACGATATTTAATGTTTCCTCAAGTCATGGTCAGAATTGATTAATATTTGTATCATTCGATTCGTCTCAGTAAAAGAATCGAATGGTACTAAAACTTTTTTAATTCTGATCGGTATTAAAAAGTTATGCGTAGTAACTCTGAAGATATTATAACTAAATATTTAATCGGTTAATTCAATCAATTGCACTTATAGTGTTCATTGTGTTCATTATGTAAACCAGAAAATTATATATGAGTGTCGCTAAAAGAAAACCCGAAAATTTAAATATGACTTATATTTAAATTTTCGGGTTTTCTTTTAGCGA
>CAJVPZ010001219.1:0-15183 GCA_910592135.1 Racocetra fulgida | reverse complement strand
GTAAAATTTTGAGTAAATAGCAATTGTTTTCAAGAAGAATTTGGTACAAGTGATCGTCAGGAAGAGTTAATGATTTGCATCTAAGAAGAACAAACTTACAGAATTATATATAGTAAAGTAAAATAGATAGAAGGAATAGATTGATTTTATATATGTAAGGATATATATTTTGGGCTTTTGCTTTATAATATACAAAAAACTATTCTAATAATAGAGCATTTTGTTTTATACAAAGTCTTTTTAGACTATCAATAATATTAAGCTCCAATAAAATAGTATATTTCCTGTTCTGTAATTAAGTGTAATAGTAATAAAAAGGTTTTGTCAAGCAATTTTACTATATAAACTACTCCCTCTGAATTCTAGCTCTGACCCTAACCCTAATATAAATGAACTTTAAAAAATTTTTGCTGTATCACTACAAACCAAATTTCAAGATTAGGCAAAGCATAACATGACTAAGAAAATTTAAAACAAACATTTATTTTGTCAAAAATTGCTTACTTTCCAAAAATCAGCATAAGAAATCACCTTTAATGCTCTAATAAAAGTTTTCATTAAACAATTTTACTATGAAACTACTCTCCTCTGATTCCTAATACTAATCCTAACCTTAATATAAACAAACTTTGCTATACCGCTATGAATCATATTTCAAGATCAAGTAAAAAGTAACACAGTCAAAAAAATTAAAATAAACATCTGTTTTGTCAAAAATCATTTACATCTCAAAAATCAGTATAAGAAATGCTCTAATAAAAAGTTTCGTCAAGCAATTTTCTATATAAACTACTTCTCTCTGATTCTCAACTTTGGCCCTAACTCTATCATAAATGAACTTTAAAAAATTTTTGCTATACTACTACGAATCAGATTTTAAAATCAGTGAAGCATTATATGATCATGAAAATTCAAAACAAATATTCATTTTGTCAAAATTGCTTATCTCCCAAAATCATTATAAGAAATCACCTTTAATGCTCTAATAAAAAGTTTTCATCAAGCAATTTTACTATATAAACTACTCTCCTCTAATTCTCAACTCTGACTCTAGCCCTAATATAAACAAACTTTAAAGAATTTTTGCTGTTCTCAAAGCAATTAACAAAAAAGCTAGACTTCAAAAGATGACACACTAGAGTGAGAAGTTAGTACCAGTATATGATGACACCAAGCAATACATTAGCAAAAAAAGAAACACCACTAATTGATGACAATGCCAAAAAATGATAATACCACCTTTTGCCCTACTGATTATGTACTTGGAACCCATGATTACTTATATTCCATTACGAACTATCACTCATCAACTCGACACTTTGCAATAATATAGGATCACATTTTTAACCAGAAAAGCCTGCTTCTAACAAGTACAACCCATTAAAGGTTAAAGCGACAAGTTAGACATGTGGCCCATAAAGCCATTTGAGAATGCAGTAATGGTCGCTTTGTCACTTAGTTGACAAGCTTTTCACTACTTAAGTAGTCAACTATGCATTATTATACTATATATTCATTCGTAGTACATACATTTGCATAGTATATACATTTATATATTCCTACTAGATACTGGACCCGTTGTTAAACGACAAGTTTTAACATTATTACTTGCAAATATATATAGAAGTGTCAATTATAGCTCAGTAAATCTATATATTTATATATATATATTATATAAGTAAACGATATATAATTATTTTTTTTATTAACTCAAAAATTTATTATTGTAAACTGTAATCTATAATACAAAATTACTTTATGTATTTTAAAGATTTACTGGTTACTATTACTAATTGAGCCAAGCTAATTTTACTTATATTGTAATTGAAGAATTGGACCAAATTTTAATAAACGCAACATAATTAATATATGTCTTATAGCTTTAGCACACACACTATAGTTAGTAAGGAAATGTTAATGATTAATGTGTTTCATACTGAGTCAAGAAACGTAAAGAGTCTGGAGTGTATTTAAACAGCATCACAGAATCAAACGACTGCGCAGCATTATAATGGGATCGATGAAATCAGGCGGCATTATTACGATCATGTAGCACATGATTATCGTGACATTATTTGTGTTATTAGAAGTTTATAATAGTAAAAGTGACACAATTAGGTCAATATAAATAGAAAGAGTAGATAATGAAAAGGTAGCAAGAATTTGACTGCTAAACTATGATAACGATAAACAACGTAAAAGATACTTACTTAGTCGTAAAAGAGTGGTATATAAGTAAAGGTGCAAAGCGAGGCATGTTGAACTAAAACAGTTTAAGAAACATAACAGCAATATCAGTTACTGCAAAACTCTGAGAAAATATAATTCACAAAGATATTAGTAGGCGCTTTTACATTAAATTTATATTACAACTTAAAACAGCAAACTTTTCAAAATTCCTCATAACATTTTTATTAATAACGTCTTTATAAAACTAAAATGCCCATTAAAATTGATTAATATAGCTAAAATAATCATATGAATTGATCGCAAAAAACTGAGGTAATTATAAAAAATTGTCATATTTTCTTAAGAACACTTGAAATATTATAAATTAAGTTTTTATTGTTAATAAAAATATCTATTATATGGTGAAGTTTTATATTGTCGCCTGCTGCTCTGTATTTGTAGATATTTGTCTAAAAACTTCTTGATATATAACATTCTTAGTGCATTCTAGGAATCCTGACTATCTAAGAAAGATGTGTAATCTATAGCATAAAATGACTCTTAAGCAGGTGACATATAACTGTCCATGTGTAAAAACAGGAGTCAGGATGTAGAGACCAAGCCAATTTATAGTTTGCTTCTAGGATTTGTGGATAGACATTGCAAAAGCAAGTTGGCATGGAAATTGACGCCGTTTCAAAGCAAAAGGTATTGATGTATTCATTGGTGAAATCATTATATGGGGCAAAAAAACTCTTTTTCTAGCTGAAGGTCTACTTACAGATTCTGCTTCAATAACATGCTGTTTAAGTGCTCTGACGATTAATCTAGTTTTATTGCAGAGATTGAGAGTTGTGTTGATATTTCATAATAATATAATAGGCACACCAATTTTCAGAGTTAAAGCATATGATGGCAAACCGCTAAATTTTAGTGAATTAAGAAACTCTGTTGGATAAAGTCTCTCTTGAATAGGGTCGTATATTTCAGAGTTTTGATCTACAGCATCAGCGCTATAATACATTATTTCTTCTCTATGAAATTTTGCAAATACCTCTGCATTCAAAGCATTGACTTTCTCATTTCTCAGAGCAAGTATTACTCGTTTGGTCAGGTAAGCTGCGTCTTGAAATTGTATCTGCAGCTCAGGATATATGAAACTAATTAGTTCCTGGGAACAATCACTTTTAAGTATAATATCAGATGGTAAAGGAATGAAATCACTGTCTCGTTCAATTTCAGGAATTCGTCCTTCACCAAGTTGTAGCAGCCAGTCTGCAAATTTCTTTTGCGCATCTGCATTAAAAGAACTAGCAATTGTTTGTAAGTGCATATTGATAGTTAAGTTTTTCACTCTAACGAATTGCTATAGATAAGATCAACACAGACAGCACCAACAACATCTTCTCGTCCACCTTTGGGAACTACTGGAAGGATTTGCCTAAAATCGCCACCTAATACAAAAACTTTTCTACCAAAAGGTTCATCATTACCCATAATATATCGCAACGTACGGTCTATGGCTTCAAATGCATGCCAATGCATCATTGAAGCTTCGTCCCAGATGATAAGCATTGTTTGTCAGAGAAGTTCTGCAAGTTCTGATTGAACCGCTATGTTGCATGTAGAATCCTCAGTAGGGTTAATAGGAATCTTAAATCGAGAGTGTACTGTTCGTCCACTATCAAGTAGTAAGGCAGCAATCCCGGATGACGCAACAGCTATTGCAATTTTCCCTTGAGAGCGCACTTTTGCTAACAAAACTGAATAGAGAAACGTCTTTCCAGTGCCAGCCAGTCCATCTATAAAAAAATATGCAGCTTTATTTCGCTCAACTGCTTATAAGATATTGATATAAATATTTCTTTGGTCACTGTTTAAAAGTCTTTCATTTTGACTAACAAAATCTGTAAGGGATTGTTGATCATAGGTTAACTCTTCGGCTATTAAGGAATTGTCTAAGTCAATAGTTATAGTAGAAGTTGGCATATTAGGAAAATCGTTTAAAGATTTTCTATATTGCATAAGAATTTCGTCTATTAGATATAAAGTTCAATTTTCAATCACATCTTCTGATAGCTGAAGAAATGGATTCCCAGTCGTTAGTCAAGCCTTAAAAAGTATATCATCACTAAGTGCACTTTTATGCTTTGTCCAAAGGCATTCAGGCTCTGTTGGATGGCAATTGACAAAATTGTAGCAAAAAGAAGTCATAATTGCTCTCCAGTTTGTATACTTGTCACTTCTTGCAAACATTGATCCCATTTCAGGTCGTCCTGAAGTAAGTTCAATGTGTGGCAAGCTGTGTTAAAAGTTGCGCATTCTATGCTGTTTACAGTACGAAGATGCTTAAATGATTGTGCGCCGTGTACTATATTAAGGAGCATGCATAAATAAAATGCTCACCTGCTCCCAGTGCACGAAATAAAGACGCCTGATAGCATTTCTATGTTTATGTAATTTCCACTTCTTTGCTTGCTTATCAAAAACAAATATGCGTAGAAATTGTGCGTATGTATATTCTCTGGCCAAAACTCCTAATGAAGAATCACTGTTTGCTTGAAACCATGCAGTCAAAGTCGTTTGCTGATCATTTGCCCTTTGTAAAATAAGTTCTGGTGATTCATCATCAAAAAAAGTTACCATGCATTGTTTAGGTAGATGTACATTTAATCGAATAACATCAGGTGCCTCATTATGCATTTTATAATGCATAATACACCAACATGCCTCTGATGCAGATACATAGCGAGCATCTATGTATTGTCGAATTTCATCAGGCACATTTGAGCTTGTATTTATATCACGATTGTTGCTGTTTATTACAGTTGCATGGTCATGCCCTTTGTAAACATACTTGAATAAATACTTTACAGCCAGAATAGAAGAGCAAATTCGACGTTAATATGACAATTATACTTCTTACAAAGATACAAATTGTGGAGAACAACCCAATGATTGTCAAGTTGAGCACCTCTAACTTCAACAGTGCGTCCATTATTATTTCGTCGATATATAGGATATCCGTCCTCATTTTCACAAGACACATTTTGAAATGGTTTTGGATAACCTTTTGAACATTGTCCGTCTTTCATGCATGGCGTACAAATATTTTGATCACCACATGGCCCATGCATCATGCATTTAACTATAGTGTCATATTCAGCTGGAAAATTATCTGGATTGGGTATTTCTGCAGACACTATAAGATCATAATCATCCGTAATACGTGGTTTGTCTTCGTCTGCAAGCATTATTAACATGTGTGCATGCAAAAGGCCACGCATTTGAGCCTCAATAACATAAATATAGACAATTACTTTACCAAATATTCCTTTCTTTAGAATGTCGTCAAGCAGTGTGTTCAACTTCATATGAAAAACACGTGTGCATAGGTCAGGACGGTAATATGCATATTGTCCAGGCAATAAAGCTGACTAGATTTCAGTCTATTGTGGATTACATGTCATCGTTATAAATAAATCCAGTTTTTTAGCAAACCCAACAATGGTCATAGCATCTTGATAGAGTTGATACATATGCTATAGTCCACTAATGAAGCTTGACAGAAGAACAATTCTTTGTCCAATACGAATCCTGTTTTGCTGTCCAATGCAATCACCGTTTTGTGGAATTTCATCGTTGGAGGTAAGTACAGTAATCCATTATATAATTCCGCTCAAATTTTTTTTTGATTTAACTTAATATAATTTAGTCGATTTTGTTCAATACATGCATAATTGTCTACAATAAATTGCTAAAACAAACAGCCAGATCTATGCAATGAAAATGATTCTAGAGGACTGTATCCTATAACTTGTAATTGGTATGCATAGTATTGTATCATTTTTACACATTTAGAGTTTTCAGCTTCATTATAGTCTTCAGAGATATCTAAATCTTCAGTATTAACTTTAACTTGTTCGTCTGTTATATCGCATATAGGAATATCAGGATACCATCCAGATTCACTATGCGGAAAGAGCAACACATAATGTAATGGGCTATAAGAAGAATGTGTCTGAGGAATACGTTGTAGACCACCTCCTTGTTTATGAAGAATGTTGTTACGGTTTGCAGGTCCGGATTCGTCACCATTTCCAACCATAAGTACAGCGACTTCTGATGCAGTAGGTATGGCATATTGTCATTCATCACGTGCTTTAATTATAGTCATTTTCAAATCTTGTGCTGGATTATCACGCATCAATTGAGCAGCTTGTTGGAAACTATGAACGTACAGATTCACCTCATGAAGCATTGCTTGGAGCTCAGCCAGTATAGAAGGATCCAAATTTGGCATATGACAATGTCTGTGTAACTGTTGGGCATCTGTATCATATAAATAAATTTGGCAACATTTTGGTTCATTAGGGTCTTCTGGTAGAAGTGAACCAATTTGGTGATACAACTCGCTGTGAATACGAAGAGAATAAACACCACTGGTTCTTGTTACTTTGTTATCTATCTTTGTACCCATCAAAGTAAAAGTGAGAGCTGAATTATACATTCAGATTTTTTTTTGAAAATCGCGAGAACGTGCATTATTTTTAGTTAATAAAAAATGCAAATTTGGTAAAGTTGGAGCTAATGGTTGCAAATACACTTTTCCTTTTGCACAGCAGGTGCTAAAGACTGGCTTCTTGACAGTTCTGCCAACCTTTTCATCCTTCCAATGCAAAGCATCACATTGTCTACATTCAACATTCATAAAGCCCAGGTTATGCAATGAAACAACACTATTATCATAATGTTCCATACAGGCTATATTAGACGCACGCTGATTTGTTTTTCTGCGCTTTATTCTTCGTGATTCAGCATGCTCAAGGGTTTCAACTGAAATTCAGCATGCATAGGCTTCTCGATCATTTATACATTGCTGTTGAATCTGTTGTGTAGTAAGAGTAGAATTGCACTACGCATATGCTTCTCTTTTTAGCTGATTTTTATGATCACATGTACTTTCTATGTTTTCAACTGCTGACTTTCTAACATTTTGTGCCATTTTTAGCACATAACGCTCTCTAGCTAGGCAGTTTTGATGCTCTCTTGCAGTTTCAGAAAGTTGTAACACATCGTCAGCTGTTTCTTTTGCAACAAATTTTATTTCGGTCATCTCAACAGGCATTTCGCTTGCATTTAATTCAGTTAATATACACGACAAATTACTGGTTAAACCTATTTCAGTCAGTTTAAAAGACATATTAATGGCTGTACCCAATTTGGTCAATTCGAAAGATATGTTATTGGTTGTATTTGTTCCAGTCATAGCAAAAAATTATCAATTAGTAGTTTTTTAGTTATTTCAATTATTGTTAGAAAAAAGAGTGAAAAGAAATGAAAACGCATACAAAAAATCATGTGAACAAAAAACCTATTTATATGCCCTATATATATGCACAAAAAAATGCACAAACTGAGCAGAGTTTAATAAAATCGATAATATGTTAGTCCAAAATCTTTATATTAACGTGAAATTCACAGCTTCAAAAAAGCATTTACTCATATTATTAAAAGGGATCTGTATCATTGTTAATAAATAACTATTCATAAATTTTTTTTAAAAAACATTGACAATAGAGTATATTTTATGATCGTGCTATACAAAAAATTTCAAAGAAATTTTTATATACGCATAAATTTTTGTCGTTAGGACGTCGGTAATTAGCCAGGAGTGACTGTCTAAAATAAGGAAATGATGATCACGATCATGCATATTTAGTTTAGCCAATCAAATTGTAAATATTTATCTATAATACAAAAAACACGTATTGATTAGACAATAAAATAGTAAGTTTTTATAAAACGAAAAGCAAAAAAATTTAATTAAAATTTATAGTAAGAGTTCAAAAAAAAATGCTACTAATATTATTGTCAGCATGTAATTATTAGATTAAATCGAGATTATTGATTTTTCAATAGTATTTATTTACTAAAACCTCAATAATAATCTCTATATGTTTAACTATACGTCTAATTCAACGTCTGATTTTACATCTAATTTCATATCTAAGTCTACGTCTAACCATATTTCTAGTATTTTATATACTATACTAACATTACGCAACTATTATCCTAATAAGAAACATTTGCGCTGTTAATACACATCATAACTTCTCATCGTATCTTCAAAGCACCTATAATGCTAATATTAATAAACCATATAGTTAACTAATTTTATTCGTATTTTTCAACCATTTAAAAGATTTCTATGTAATACATAGTATAAAAAATACAAACTAATTTTTCCATTTACAATACTATCATTAAACGTTATTTTAGGTATTTTTTTTATGTTTTTTTTTTCCTCAACGAAAGAGAATTTCCTGACGCAGTGTTTGTTATTTACTTATAACTTTGGAAGGTAAGTTGTAATATGAAGGATGTGCGATTAAAAGGGATAAAACAAATATTGTTAAAGTACAGCACGAATACGTCAAGTTTACTTAGAGAACTTGAAATGCTTTAAAGATGAGATAATCTACCTGTGCAACAGAAAAATTATTGTACGGCGTATAAAAAAAAATTTCAATAAATTGAATCGCTTATGTAACGATCTGCAAACTCAGGACATACTCGGGACGTTCACCCCTGTTCTGTTTTCGTTAGAGCATCGATCATTAGCATGGCGGCAATTGTGTTACAAAAAATAGCGATCATTTGTAAATACTGTTTTAGGCAATCACGTGATGCGAGACCAATGCAACATCAAAAATTTTGTATTATAGATTCGTGTATTATAAAAGTCACTCAGACCATGAGATGCGAGAGAAGTTTTTTAATAAATCAATTATACTGAAACTGAAGAATAACTCAACAAAGCTTGATGAGTTTTTTGATTTATTGGCTTTTATTGTCGATGATATAAGACCCTAAAGAGTATATTTGTTTTTATGTTATACATAATTTTAGATTTTAATTCGGCCTAATAGCAAATTTTCGTCATGCTAATGAGGCCAAGAATGTTTATATGCATAACGGAAATTTGAAAGTGCTTTTTCGATTATCATTCAAGTTGACGTAAGTCAACAGATCGAAAAGACTGCTAAGCAGTGATGCACTAGCAAGCGACGATCACATGAGTGATCCCGTTTCTAACAAGAGAATCTGGTATATGCATGGAGAAGTAAGTATAAATTTAATAAAGTTACTAATTTAGGAGCTTATGGCGCGAATACTAATATATCCAAATTTAACAGAGAATGGATATAAAATAGAAGAGCACGACAGCAGCCCTTTCAAGAGGCAAATCAATTTCGCACCCTGCCTCACGTAGAATCCTGCCATTTTGTGGCAGCTTAAACATCTTTTTACAGCTGGCCTGCGTTATGCAGGTGGGAAACCACCGGCTAAGATCACATGACTACAAAGCTTCTGGCTAACACCGGCCTGCACTTGTGTGGGTGGAAAACACTGGCTAATGCCAATTATACATCAAACGCACTGATGTATACTATATATTTCTGTCAACTATACATCAATCGCACTGATGTATGCTATATATCTCTTTCAATTATACATCAAAAAGCACTGATGTATGTTATATATCTCTTCAACTATACATCAAATGCACTGATGTATGCTATAACTCTCTAATAAAGTTTGAATATCTAGCGCTATTAGTGCTAGAATGCATCAAACAATTATATCATATGTGTGCAGTTCTTTTTGTTGAAACTTACATTAAATCAAATCATGCAAGAAAACCTGTGTAGGTCAAAATAGAGATGCAGATAAATCTGCACATCAATATAAGAAAGTGATTAAATGCACTAAAAATACATGGTTGATCTTTTCAGTTAAAAAATAACCAATAATGATACTGTAGCCGTTAAGAGATCTAAGAAATGTAAAGTTGTATATTTTGTTAATGAATTATGCAGAAAAATACATATAGGTAACTTAGCATTATATATTTAATATCTTTAACCAAAATTATTGTTGTTTATGTGTCAATCAAGTTTCTCAGTCTCACATTGATAAAATAACGAGTTTGGCCAAAAATGTAAAGTGTTGCACTCGTGTGAATAAAATTTTCAATCCTGGTTGCTAATCTAAAATTTTTTAAAAAATACTTGCTTAAATATCAGATTACGTATCTAAAAATATATAAAGATAAATTAGCACTGTGTGCTTAGCGATTTCAACAAAGGCTACAGTATGATTGTCAACCCATCCTGTTTAGAGTCTCACAGTGAAAACTGATTGATAAAATTTGCTATTTTTAGTGCTTATAATGATTTTTTGACTTGTATATCATATCAGAGGATCTGTAGATCACCCCAAAAATTTTGGCGCACCTAAATTTAACTTCATAATAGTGCATCGGTAACTGACACTGAGATCAACCAATTAAATTTAAAGGTTTATATATCGATTTTAGAAACACCAAAATCAGTTACATAATCAGGTATTTTAAAATTTGATTACAGGTTAATACTAAATGCATAATCAACAAGCAAGAGTAAAAAATGCAATTATGCGAAATTCAAAATTTATTAATTTTCTATCCTATTAATAAAATTTAAGCGACTTTTATTTTCTAGTACTTTTTTTTTTTTTGAAAAAAGATATATTCAATACAATTAGTTATTTAGGCAATAAAATATATTTTTATTTCGTTCATTTTATGTTTTTGTAAGACTTTGCATGCTTTGGTTTGAATCAATATAAATTTGAATTAATATTTTCAATATTTTTTAACATTAAACGTATGCTATTGCGAAAGATCAAGGCTTTTAAAGAATGTATTTGAAGATAACTATATGTCAATAACTTTTATGTGAATAAAGCGATTCCTTTTAGTATAGGTGGGTATATATAAATTATTACAAAATTATAATATATAAAACTTAACTAATTTGAGCCAATTTAAATTTTAACCTTAACTCTAACCTCTAATAATTTATAAAATTACTTAAATTAGTTCAAAATGGTTAAGTTATATATATTATAAATAAAAAAATACTTATACAGTCAAACCTCTCTATAATCACACCCTTGGTTTTAAGAATTTGGTGCTTATAAAGAGTTTGTGCTTATATAGAGGTTAAATTTTATAAGTGCTATATAAGTTAGTTTTAAAATTTTATATAATTATAAGAAAATGTGACTAAAGAGAAGGTGACCATAGAGAGATCTGACTGTATATGCACACCTATATTAAAGATCAACCAAATAAGATATAATTACACCTTATGAAAATAAAAGATTTTTTTAATTTTCAAAAATTTCTAACACATTTTCAGATTCTTAACCACTTAAACTATATATTATATTTATAAATAGATAAATTTATTTCAATTAGTATTAATATATAGCTTCTATAATAAGAAAATAATTTAAATTTTGTAATTTCGTTGAATCTAAATTATTATAATTTTATTCTTTTTTTAGCAAAATAATGAAAATAAAATCAATAAATATTTCTTTTGAAAAAATAAAATATTTATGTTTTTTCTGAAGTATATAGAAAAATATAATATCAGAAACATAAATTAGTATGATAGGATGTACAGTCGTAAAAGAAAAAATTTAGCAAACTAAAATTACTTTTTCTACTACCTAATATGAAAAAAGAACAATATCAGTGCTTATCCTAACTTTAGATATAACTTAAGACCCAGTAGATAATATAAATATTATAAAATTAGCATGTATATTGACATTCTAATGATCTTTAGAATAAATATACATGTGATACAAAATTGTTTTGCATATACAGCATTCAAAATTTTAATTGAGTAGTTAGATTTTTTTTAATTTAAATAAATGCTTGATTTCTAAGACTTTTTTGAAATATTTTACTTTTTAGATAGATTCAAGTTCTTTAATTAACTTTCAAATTAGTTAAAGCATAAGGTATTATAAAACTATGTTGAGATTAAACCTATCAGTAACTTATCAAGTACAAAATAACTTGTAACTATAATAGTTATTTATATACTAATCTGTTATCTATTTTAAAATTTGAAAATTAGTGTATATTAACAATAGACTTTCAAAACTTGCATTCCTTTCCAAAATAATACAAAATTTTAATTAATAAAAATTAGCCAAAAATAAAAATATTAATAAAATAATTTATCTTTATATTAGAGATTATTATCAATATAAAATTAGAAAAAACATCTTTAGAATAGATCTAGGATTCACATATTTATTATAAACATAATTTTATATAACCTTAAAAAAATTACTTGTACATAGTGTTTACACTAAATTTGTAAACCTTTAGATTTAATACTAATTTAAAATTTCACTATGAATAATCTTCTACTATATGATAATATTTTAATAATATAAACATTATGATTTTAGTATCAATGTTATAAGAAATTAAAACTTTTGTTTAAAACTAAATTTCTAAAATTATACAAATAAGTATTAGAAAATGTTGCATAAATATTGTATATATTTAAAATAAGAGTAGCCAGATCTTAAAATATACAAATGTATATATACTATCTAAATTTGAAAATTAGCTTATAAGATCTTTAAAATACATATATATATATACTAGTACTGTCTAAATTAAAATAAAGCTCAACTAGTAAGATCTTTATTTATTTATTGCCTAAATCAAAATGTATATGAATAATTTAAAGTTAGCTAAATCCAAAAATATGCAAACAAATTTTATAAAAATATATAGTATAAACTTAAAATTTTAAACTATTTAAGCAAAAGAAGCTATATATAATTTTTGTTAAGTTATATTCTTTCTTATTACTTTATTGGTTTCAAGATTGGTTCATTAATTTGCTATATATTTTAATATTCTATTTAGGTGAGTCAATAAATTTGATATATAATTTGGAATATAATTTTTATTTATATCTAATCAACATGTGATATTTTGCAAATTGTTAAAAATTTTGCTTACCAATTCTGCAAATTGGTGAATATGAAATGTCAAAACTTCAAAATCTAAATATTTTAAAATATATAAAAAATAGTTCAAAAAACACAATTTTTAATTTCTTTATAATTAACAATCAATATTTTAACTTATAAGAAAATACTCAAAAAATATTTGGATCTTCAAGTTCTACTACTCCTTCTACTTTATAGTGGTATATTTCTTGTTATACCTTTTTATATAAATATATATAAAAAATTTTACTAACTTCATATAATTAATAATTTGAACTAATTTAACTCAGATGATATAAAAAAGCTGCTCATTTTCTAAAGAATTATTGTTATAGCTGAAACTGAAAATTAGAAACCTCAATTAAAAATATATACCCTACCAAAATCTACTTATATATTTTATTATCAAAACTAACATTAAATCTATTTTTTAAACTGTTTCTTATACAAATTTGTACTGAAAAATTTTTTAAAATTTTATCTAAATTTCTAAGTAAAAAATATAACTTTATTAAAAAAAAATTTTAAATCTATTAAAAAATTTGAAAGTAATAGAAGTTTAAAGTTTTCATTTTGAACTTTTTATAATGAATTTTTTCTTTAAAATTTTAAAATTTATATGTTTTTATTTATAAAAATTTTTTTTCCTTCTAATATAAGTTTTAGTTTTTATAAATAATCATAAAAGCTATAATAATTAAATTTGTAATCTTTTGTTTAAACTATAATTTTATTAAAAACTATAAATCTAAATTAATATTTAAAGATCTTGTTAAAAAATTATAAATGATTTTTTGAATTTTATTATTTTGTGCATATGTATTGTTACTAGGGTAGGAGGCATAGTAAATTTTTAGAGCATACCCTAGGGGCATGTTCCCAAGCTAAGACATGCCTCTTTTATTGTGCCCTGAGATGCCTTCCAGTATATTTAAATTGTCAATATATGCATCACATGATAGAAGTTTATCTATGATCACTTGTGATAATTAACTAATCAAATTAGATAATTTTTAAAATCATTGCTCTAATATACTACTAAAAAATGAAAGGAATTTATATAAAAAAAATTACAAACAAATTTAATGAATCTGCTAAATATAATGAATTTAGATGATTATATATATTGTAATTATAGGAAAAGCAATAATAAAAAAAACAATAAAAACTAAAATTTTATCTAGAATTAATTTCAAATTATGTATAAATAAAAAAATTTGAATACTAAAACTTAGATCAAGATTTGTGGTGGGTGCTACAATATCATTATAATTCTGTGAATTCTATTTCTGATACTGACCAATCATATTTATGATGGCCTTCCCTGTGATCATATGATAAGGGCATGTCTTTTGGCTTAAAGGCATGCCCTAGAGACATGCCCAAAGGCATGCCCCTAAGGCATGCCCAGGGACCCCATGCCACCTACCCTAGTTATAATGCATCTCATAAGATCAGATGTAACATGAAATTAAAACAATAGTTTTTTATGATTAAAGTTAGTGTTAGGTAAGGTTAAGGTGAGGTTAAGGTAGTTATAAAAGATGAGCTTATAGTAAAATCTTGCAAAGAATTTTTTTTGTTAAGACCCAAAGAGTTGCATATGCGAAATTTTGAGTTATAGGCAATTTTTGGCAAAACGAATGCTTGTTTTGAATTTTCTGATCATGTAACATTACACCTGATCATACATTTTAATTGGTTGATTAGGGTGCATTATAACGCATATGCATTAAATTATATACCCTTATTTTTTAGTTAAAAATAATTTTAGCTTATAAGAAAGTTAAATTTTTGCTTTATAATTTAAATATAATTTTGCAAAAATATAATTATATTTTTAAATATGGGACTATTTTCATAGCACTAGGGCATTATAGCCAATCAGAATTTAAGATCAGGTGTAACATATAGATCAGCTTTGTGTAACAAAAACAAAGAATTTTTTAAAAAATCGATTATATCTCAAAATTTTGTCTATCTAACAAAAAAAATTCCTTGCACAATTTTACTTTAGGTTTTGTTTAACCCCAACATCAAGATCTCACCTTACTCTAATATTAAAAAAAACAAATTTTTACTTTAAAAAATCGATTTACATATATGATCTGATAATTACATATGACATAGTGCCATGAC
>CAJVPZ010001218.1:0-15187 GCA_910592135.1 Racocetra fulgida | reverse complement strand
GTTGTCAAGAAATTGTAATTTAAAAATTAAAAAAAATTCATTAAAAATGATTTGTCCCATTTCTACTGACTCCCCCCATATATCTACTTAGATATACAAAGCTCGATCTGAGCCAATCAAATTGATTTATAATACCGGCAAACCTGATATCTTATAGGTATCTGATCTTTTGAGTATCAGTTATCAGAAATAGCAGGTTATCAGATTTGAATTATGGAACAGACATGGTGGATCAATTTTTTATCGGATATAACAGGTTATTGGCTTTGACAGGGTCGGTTTTGGAAGAGTATATTGTACTTTCAGATAAAGATATGGATTTAATTGAAAGAGTAAAGTAAAGTGAAAAGAGATATACAGGCATTCTCTATTCACTTGTATATAATTTTTAGCCTCTGGCACAAGTTATAATGCATTTTATTTTAGTTTTATATTTCTTGTCAAGACTTTCGCACTTAATAGTAGATCATGACTCTGTATAATTAGAAGTTTTTGTCTGATTAGCAGGTTTTCTTCTTTTTAACGATAGTTTCTTTTAGGTTTTAGTTTAGTTTTTATATTCCTTAGTATTAGTATCCATTTTCTTTGATGTATTAGTTTTATTTTCTATTTTTTTTTTTCATTTTCCATTATTTTTTTTTTCTTTTTTTCTTCACTACAAGAAAGTGTTATCAGTTTGGCAGCATTCTATTGTAGAGTGTGAATCTTGATGGGGCAAGCAACAGTAGCTGAGGAATCTGGAGGAAATAAGTCCAGAGTAAGTTCCAGATCTCTGAAGAAGACCAAGTATTGCTAGGTAGGTTGCATCTGAGCAAAACACAGCAGTTTAATGGTTCACCCTGACTGCAAGTAGATGTTACGGCATCTGCGAGGTGTGCCATGGGTGGTTTACATTTTGGTTAGATCACTTATAGATTTAGATTTCTTATGCCGTATAAAGATAAAAGTCTGTTTTTATAATAAAATAAACAGGATTGCCAAAGAAAAAAAATATATATAAATTTTAATTTGCAAAGTTAAAAATCTTTTTAAATAAATTTAAAATATTTATTAAAATTATATATATATAAAATTATTTACTAAATATTTTAATAGATGATTCACCAGTATAATTCTTCTCGATAATCACTTGTACCAAACTTACGGCTATCGAAAACAGAAACTTGTTGGAGAAAAGTAGAAGAGACAACTACAAATAACAGTTTTTACAAAGATCAAGGTTTTCTTTTTTCTCTCAGACTCCTCTGTATATTCAGTATACAAGTTAAAAGTGTTCTTGTACAAAATAACTAGCAAGAAGGTGTTGCCCTTATACAGAAAATTTTAATAGAAGCTCTGCTTCTGCTGACAAAGTTAAAGATAATTGGTCTAAGGAGAACAACAAGCAAGCTTTCAATACACTTTTTACCAAAGTTTAAGGATATCTGCAAACTGAAACCCTCTACCAAAGCTTTACTCTTTGTTCTTTACGAAATTTTTATTAAAAAGTAGAAAAATAGCATACCTTCATCGAAGGATTGATAACAACAATCATTACCAAAAAGGAAAGTCACATACAGGAGTATATATCTACTTTGGGATAAATAACATTTGATTAATTACTTCAAGAGGTTATGGTGTTTACATTAAGATCTACAAAAGCTGAAAAAGCATAAATCGCTTAACTTTGTTTAGGAACAAGTACTAGTATGAGAATATGTTGCAGGATACTACACCGAATCTGGTGGGACTATAAGAGAAATTTCGGACTTGGCCTCTACTCAAGAATAAATATTTTACATATCTCAATATAGACAATAAGTAACTAGCATAGAGTTTAGACTAGATTATTTAGTAGTCTATATAATTTTTATAATCTAGCATGGGTTTAATAGTGCTATCTTTGTTTTCTTTTCTTTTATTTTGTTTTTTTTATATGTTTTTTGATTTTATTTGTTTAGGTGAATCAAATTTGAACACCAAGATATCACCTCTTTTTTTCTTTGCCCTTTGTTTAGTGTTTGTATTTTATAAAAAAGATGATACTAATATGGTGTATAGCACTGGCTAATGATCAAAAGATTCATGCCTTTAGAAAATTAGAAACCCAGAGGGAGGCAAACAGCTACTAGGCAATGTCACACCTGGGCTTTAAGCCGAGTAAGTCACTTGTTGCAGTTAAAAAAAAATTAACTATAGTTAAAATTCTTGTAATTTTGCTTGGTTACTATCTTAATAAAACAGTGGCAGGATATGCCAAAATATAAAAAAAAATAAATGATTCGCCAATTATTTGGAAAGCTATATAATGCAAATTTAGAGTTGCATCAGTTCTACAAAGAACCAGTCTTGAACTGGGCTCAAACCAGAACTGATGAGATCATAGATTAGAGTTAAGAGCATAGCAAATTTTTGGTGCATGCTTTTTATAGATATATATTATATATTATTATAATTAGCAATAGTAGGCTTTAATTCTAATTGGCTAATTTGATAATTGACCAATATATAATAGCTCTATATTATATACTAGGTGTATACTTTTTGATCAAAGGACATGCTCCATAGAGCATACCTCTTAACCTCATGCTTCTTTCAAATTTACTATAAATAGAATTGTTAGACTGGTCTCAAACCAGTCTATGTAGATATCTTTGTGATATTCATATTACCTAATCAAAGTTTTTGATCAGATATAACACAGATCATATAATATTTTTTTATATTTGATGATATATAATTATGTCATTTTTAATTAATAAAATCTCATATATTTAGAAATGATATATTTATAAAAGAACTATTTTGGAACTGGCATCTAGACCAAATCAGCCTGTAAATCACTATTTAATTAGTCCAATTAGAGATCAGAATAAACTAGACTATCCCTATATAGGTTATACAAAATTTATATACTAGGAACTGGAAACTGATATAGGTCTGAAGCCTATAATAGCATTCAATTAATGGCCCTAATTTCTAAAAAATCTGATCATATATATTGCAAATCAAAATTTTCAGAGTCATTATAAATGGAAAATGCTGAAACTATATTTTTGATATTATTATTATAAATGCATCAAAATTGTAATTTCAGTTATCAAAGCGTATAATATATAAGTCCTCTGCTTCACTCTAGACAATAAATTATATATAAATTTTTTAATTAGTAAATATAGAGAGATTTTATCTAAAACTTTTTTCTTACTAAATAAATTACTCTTAGACTTATAATAAAAGTTGTAAAGCTTATTAAAACATATCTAATAGTAGTAAAAATGTTAAAATCTGTATAGTAGTTCTTAAGAAATCTTTGAAAAATGTTTATAAAATTTGCAGATCCTCTTCAGATGACAAATAAATTGTCTATTAAATATATTCAAAATACAGTATTTAGAATTATTATATTATCAAAAATTTATCAGTTTATAAATATTTTGCTTATAATATATATACTATTTTTTATCTAATATATTATTAAAAAAATTATTATAGTTTTCATTTAAATAGTTTTCTGCTGCTTTTTTATATTGTTCTTTAAATAGATAAATAGAAGAGTCAATTAATTCTTTGACAATAGCTTTTACAATTAGCTATGATGCAAGACATCTATACTCAACAGTTATATGAAGTGTTTTAATTTTTTAAATGATTATAACTTTTTATCTAAGAGGTTTTTAAAAATCTGACTGATAACTTTATAGAGCTACATCAGCTAGATCTTAATTATTTGCCCAATATTTATTTGCTTAACAATTACTTTTTCGACAACCATTTGCCTGACAATTACTTGCCTGACATCTTCATTTGCTTGACAATTATTTGCCTAATATCTTTTTTTATTTATAATCACTTTCTTAACATTTTAAAAGTGTCAAGCAAATAATTGTTAGGCAAATGAAGATGTTGAGCAAGTAATTGTCAGACAAATAGTTGCCGAAAAAGTAATTGTTAGGCAAATAAATGTCAGGCAAATAATTGGGACCCACATCAGCTTTATATATATACCAAATATCTTTTTAAAATCTCATCACTATAAAAGATTTTGGCGATTTAAAATTGAAATTTTATATACACTTGACTCCCGTTAATATCAACCTTGTTAATATCAACCTCCCGTTAATATCAACCTCTGATTAAGACGAAATAGACTCAGGGTATATTAAAACTATCCTGATATTATCAACCCTCGCATATATCAACATAATTGCCCAATCCAAATGGATTGATATTAACAAGGGTCAAGTATATAAATTTATAAATTTATATATATAATTTCAATTTTCAAATCACTAAAACTTTTATAATTAAAATGATATTTGGTATATATATAAAGCTGATGTAGCTCTATAAAGTTACCAGTTAGATTTTTTAAAACCCTTTTAGATAAAAAGTTATAACTATTTAAAAAATTGTAATACTTTATATAATTGTTGAGTATAGGTGTCTTGTACTATATTAATAAAAATTATTATTATTCTTGAGTTTTATAAATTAAATTAAAACTTATTGAAATATACTTATTCATTTTAGTAAGTCTTTTTTCAATTTGATTTATTCTATTAGTTAAAACACTCAACTTATTTATCTTATCAGATAAATTTTATTCAACTTATTTATTATTATAGTTAATAGAATATTCAAAATAGCTTAATTTTTAAATAAATAATTAAAAAATTTAAATATTAACAAAAATACTTAGTTTTAAAATAAGATATATTCTAGGAGTATTTGCAAAATAATTCAAAAACTCTCTCTAATGATTACTTGTACTAAACTTATAGCTAACGAAAACAGAAATTTGTTGAAAAAAAGTAGAAGAGACAACTATACAATAACGGTTTTTACAAAGGTCAAGCTTTTTTACAATTTACTCTAAGCTCCTCTATATATTTAGCATGCAAGTTAAATGTATTTTTGTACAAAATAACTGGCAAGAAGGTGGTGCTCTTATACAAAAAATTTTAATAGAAGCACTGCTTCTGTTGATGAAGTTAGATAATAGTTGGTCTAAAGGAAAACAACAAGCAAGTTTTCAACACACTCTTTACCAAAGTTTAAGGATACCTGCAAACTGAAACCCTTCACCAAAGTCTACTTTTTGCACTTTACGAAATTTTTACCAAAAAGTAGAAAAAATAGCATACCTCAACAAAAGATTGATACAGTAATAGCTGCTGAAAAAGAAAAGACATATGCATATGTACATGTCTACTTTGGGATGAATAGTGTCAGATAATGTGATAATGTTTGAAACAATGCTGAAGATCTGCTAACCTAGTTGAAATAGTAATCAAAAGTTTCAATCTTGGAGCTCTACTTTAAGACCAGATAGTTTTTAATTTTTTACATCTTGTATATAGACGTAAATAACTAGTGTAGAGTTTAGTTTAGCTTATTTGTAGTACTATATAATTTTTACAATCTGGCACAGATTTAATAGTGCTATCTTTGTTTTCTTTTCTTTTGTTTTCTTTTTTTTATTATTTGTTTTGTTTGGTTTTATTTGTTTAAGTGAACCAGAATTTGATATTGAGATATTTTTCCATTTTTCTTTTGTCCTTTGTATTTGCATCTGTGCTTTGTTTTATAAAAAAAAGCCAATTTTAATATGGTGTGTAGCATCCACCCATGATTAAAAGATAACTCTTAGTAAGTTAGAGGCCCAGAGAGAGGCTTAAAGTTCACTAAAGCTGGTCATATCTGGCAAAAATATGGATAAGCTGCTTTGCAGGGAGGTTAGTATATCTATTATTAGGAAATGTAAATTTTTTAGTTTAGTTTAATTTCAAATAAAAAGTGGCAGGACAGTCGAATTATAAAATTAAAATAAAATTTAAATAAAATTTTAAGTAATAATTGTTGCAGAGTAAAATGAAATCTGATCAAAATAAACTGATAACCTTTTATGCCTATCCTTAAAGCCTATAAAATCCACATATACTTATTTATTAATAAATCTAACTCTAAAACCTACCTCTAATGCTAAAAAGAACCCCAAAAAATGTTTCTCAAAAATTTTAAATTTTTCTTAAAAAACAAAAAAATTTCATTTTGATTAGATTTTAGTTTAATCTGTGACAATAATTAATATTTTTAAAAACAATAAACAAAAGCTTTCTTAATGATCTTCTGGTTAACAATTTCAAAAAACTGAACTATAGAAAAACATTATAAAAGATATCAAAGAGTAATAATATACATTTTTTTAATATTAAGGTGACTTCTTTGCCACCTGCTTTTTATTCAAATATCAGTAGTATTTTTAACTATCAGATACATTTTGACAACTATATATATTTGTAGAGTACAACTAGTCATATTTGCACCTTTTGAGCACCTATTTAAATATCTGTCTATCACTAGGTTCTACACTAAATGCTGTATCTGCATTCCACTAAGGGGTACCTATTTAAACTCTCTGTGTATATATACAAACTCTTTTATATCCAAATAATGATACTTAGTATCACTTTATTTTTATATACTGGCTTAGAGCTTTAAAATGCTCTCAACAATTTTAGAAAGTCCTTTAACTTTGAGGTAAACCTGCTAGAGCCTTTTATACTCACATTTAGAATAGCCTAAACTTTAGTAACCTATGTCTAATCTGAGAACAAGTACTTATATACTGAAGCTGCTATCGTTAACTACTTCCACCTTTATAGAGTTTATTTATATCCAGCTCTAGTACTCATCTAATCAGGAACCCTTTTACTGTTTCACCAAACTTTCAATTTAAATAGCCCAGTTTGATCTACAAGTTATGTTACCTGCTTTCCTACTGACTTAACCCAGATATCAGCCTGTGCACTTTTCCTCTAATCAACTTTAGTAGCCTAATTAGTATAGTATTCACTAAATGCCTAGTCCTTGTCCAGATCTGCAGCTTTTTGGTTTTCTTTTTAAATTCTTCAGAACTATCGAAAGTATGTGCTACCTCTCTACTTAGAACTTGCCAAGTGGGTTTCTATTCAGAACTAGTTCACTAAATTTATACAGATTACAGAGACTTATCATAGGTAAATATTAGCTTTTATTAGTTTGTGTCTCTTTATATAACTCCTCTATTATACAAATGTCTCATAATTATATTACTGCCTCAATAAGGCTTGTGAAATAAGCCATCTGTTAGGTGATTATTATCTCTTGCACCTATTTGATCTGCCTGTTATTACAGGATCTACATCTCAACACCCAAATAGTTACCATTATATAGAAGAATTTGATTTTTTATCATCAGTGGAAATTGAACTCTAGATGTGCTACTTGGAGGCAACAACTTGATCACTTTACTAAGTTGTCACACCCTTTAGTAATAATATACTTGGTTTACACAAGTAGATGTGTTGTTAATAAATACTATGAGTATAAAACTAAGAAGCAGACTTCTTTAAACAGTTTTTGTAGAGCTTAAGCTTTTTTCCAATAGATTCTTCTATTATATTTGGTATTTAAACTAGAAGAATATTCTGGAATACAGAATGACTAAATCAACATTAAGCAAATTAAAAAAACTAGAGATAGTTTCTATATAACCATAAAACTTACAAGAATGAACCTACAAAGTTTCATTGTTTCACCACTTTTTTTAAGAAAATTTTGTCAAAAAGTAGGCATCTCAGCTTATCTCTTTCAAAAAATCAATATGTAATTTTCCAAACAGTTAGTATAGTTTATCTCCCAAAACAGTAAATATTTTTTGGTCATTTGATAATGGTACAGAAGAAATAGTATTTAACTGATCATTTTTATTTTTTATTTTTTAGTTATAAGATAATCTCTTGGTCACTTTCCTTTTATTTAATTATTGTTAACTTTTACAGTATGGTATACACAATACTATACATATATTTGGAGTGTACAACTAGCCACATATGCAATTTTTAGTTGTTTATTTAAATAGTTCCTTATTACTAAGTTCTACATTAGCTGCCATACCTATAATCCTACTGTAATACCCATTTAAACTCTTTGTGTCTATATATATTAATACTCTAACCAAGCAAGAATACATTAGTACCACCTTATTTTCAGATCCCTGATTTAGAACATTAAGACAGATCTACCTATAGGAGTCTTTTGTTCTCAAAGTAAACCTGCTAGAGCTTTTTGTATTCACAATTCAGCTAATCTAGACTTTAGTAACTTATGCCAAGTTTGAGGACAAGTACTTGTAAGCTAAAGCTGCTACTATTACCTACTTCTGCCCTTGTAGAGTTCACCCAAACTTCAGCACACACTTTATAGACTAACACTGACTTTTCTTTATCAACAGCATCTCAAACTCCCAATCCAGATAGCCCGGAGAGAGACCAGTAGACATCCCCTTGGTATTCTGATTAGATTTTTTTCTTTATTTATATAGGACTACCTTATATACATGCGGCCTATTGATAATAGTATTTTGCCAAACACCTGGTCCTCATCTGGTTTACTGCTAGTGTCTGATTACTAATGATTATCCTTTATATAGTACTATCGAAAATTTGTATTACCTCTCTACTTGAAACTTGCCAAGTAAGATTCTGTATGCCCCAGGCCTTGAATTTACACAAACATTTCACTCAGATTTTGTGTAACTCTTGCATCACACTATAGTTCTATATTCTTTCAATACAAGCTGGTATAACCAAAGCTACAAATTCAATGATCTATCAGATTATACACAGTCTAATATAACATATTCCTTAAATTTGAATTTTGTTGTTAGTGGGATTCGAACTCTTATCCTGTTGCTTGGGGTATGACAACTTACTAACTATACTAAATCACCACATCCAACTATTAATTTTTATTAAAGTTATTATTATACAATAATTAAAAAGAAATTTCTTCTTCACCTGATTTTTTTGAAGCAAAAACTTTATTAAGTTCTAAGCTATTAAATTAAAAATAATAATATTGTTTTATATTTGGTAAAGATTTAAAATTATTTTTAAAAAAGAACTAAAGTTGTGCCAAACCCATCCCATATCATTTTTATATTGAATCGTATTATTTCATTTTAATAAATTATTTACTATATTTTTTATATCATTAATAGTATTAACATAATTATCTCTATAAACTTTTTTAATATGTCTAAAAAATAAATCACAGATAAACTTTGTATACTCAGAAAGCATAAAATTAATGATAATTTCTTTGTACCAATCTAATGAACACAACCAAGACCAAATCCAAAGTGATAAATTGTTTTATTTTGACCACTACAGTTGTCACAAGTTACTCTTAACTTTTTTGTTTTTTTAGTTCTAAGAAAATAATATATTATATTTAATGTAGTGTTAACTTCTTTTGAGACCCCTTCGGAAAGTTTATTTTCACCAATTAAAAAATTTAATTGATAATTTTGTTTTCCTGTTTTACAAATGCCAAAAATATTTTAAGAAAAAGAAGATTTAAAATAAATTAAACCAACTTGTTATGGCAAATATGATATATAAACATTTTGTGTTTAATTGTAACAAATATACATAATATCTGGATTATATTTATTTTCTTCTATATTATTATTGCAATATTGTCTTTTACATTTTGCAGCCTTGGTAGGTTCATTATATTTGGCTTAAACTTTATTATATTCATCAATATCCTGTTTGGCAACTAATAATTTAGGCTTAAAAGAAGTACAAACTTCATAAAGATTACTTGTACATGGCTAAAATCAAATATTAGAAGCTATCTCATATTATAATTTTCTAAATATAAAATAGGAGATTATTTTTTTAAATTCATTATAAGTAAAATAAAAGTTTTTTTTTTATATTCATTATAAACTGAAATGTAAGTTTAAACAGTTAGAAGTAAATAAAGATGCCAAATCATCTTGATGCTGTAATAGAGAAGAAAATCTGTGAATTGTTTCATATTGTACTAAAAATTGTTTAATTATAGCAAGGTCTAAAAAAACTCTTGAATTAGTTTAGATGCAAGTCTAATATTTCCATAAACATATTCAGTTAACTCATTTAATTGTAAATGATTTTGTAGTATACTAAGTAAATAATTATTAATTCTATATAACTTTGAATACGTAGGCATACAAAGAAGTAAAGTATTATTATATATATATACTTTTGTATTTTATTCTTTAATTTTTCATCACTAATTTCAAATAATATTAATTGCAATTTTATAAAAAGTTTAAGCTTATATTCCTCTAGAGCTTTTAATTCAAAATGTCTTTCAAAAAATTACTTAAACCCTACTTTATCACAACAAGTTCTAAGATCTTTTTGTTTTGGTGTTCGATGATAAGTACAATTATTAGGAATTTGAAAAAATAATTTTAACTCATAAATCATGTTTAAAACTAGTTTATTTTCTTTATAATCTTCTAATTCTAATTCAACTAAGTTATAAATAAGCTTAAAATTATTAATAGTTAGTAGTATAACATTTTTTAAAAAATAGAATGTCCAATAAATCTTTATAAATACAAAAAAATTGAATCAAAACTATAAATTTTTTTAAAATACATGTTAATATTATAAACAATATTGGCATAATATAAGTTTATTGTGCAAAAATTTTTTTTCTTTTTAATGTTAAAGTGACTACTTTGGGGTCTGGCACATTTTATTAAACTTTAGATCGAATGCCAGAATAACCACATAAGCTACCCCTGACTTTGTTACATTAACGAGGATACATTCTAGCCATATGTACAACTTTTGGTTGTCTATTTAAGCAGTCTTGCATATATAACTTATATGAACTACACTAGATACCGTATCTGTAATCCACTATTACTTAAATTATCTAATTAAACCCTCTGATCAACTTAGCACCGTCGGGATATTCTCTTCAAAGAGAAACTGCCATATAAGCCCCTTAAGACTTTAAAGCAGACATATACTACCATATAGGGGGTCCTTTATCCTTGTAGTAAATCTACCAGAGCGGTCCATGTATTATCTAGATTTTCAGTAACTTATATTTAGACCGTGGCCAAGTACTTGCAGCTTTTTACCTCTGCTCCCATTACCTACTCTATGCCTTTGCAAAGTTCATCTAAACCCCAGCACCCACTTTACAGACTATCAACAGTATTTTAATGCCAACTGTTGGCATCCTAAACTTTCAATCCAATGGCCCGGAAGGGACTAGTAGACATCTTCTGGTATTCCAAATGAATCCTTTTCCTCTGGTTAATCTGGCGGCCTGGTTGGTATAGTGCTTGCCAAACACTTAGTTCTTGTTTAGTTTGTCTTTGGTGTCTGGTTTCCCAGATAATAATCCTTTATATAGCATTGTTGAAGATTTGTGCTACCTCTCTACTCAGGACTTTCCAAGCAGGCTTCTGTATCCCCTAATCCCTTCGATTTATTTAGCTGCTTCACTCAGGTTTCATGTAACTCATACATTACACTACGTTCCACAATCTTCCAATACAAGTTAGTGAGACCAAGGTTATAGGTGCTGACCCGATTGACATGTCATACAGTTTTATTGTAACGCATTTCCACAAATTTGAATTTTGTTACTGGTGGGATTCAAACTCTTGTCTTGCCACTTGAAGGTGCAACAACTTACCAACTACACTAAGTCGCCACACCCTTTATTGTGCAAAAATTAATATGTATATTAAAAATAGGTAAATACAATTTTTTTTAGTTTTGTATTACATAATATAACATAATATAGTATGTATGCATTAACAATCCTATATTCTACAAGTTCTTATTTAGAATGTGTAAATGCTATCACTAATTGAACAAGATGTATTAACACTTGATTAGTAAGTTTTATAGCTTTGTGTGTAGTAAAAAAACCTTATATTTAATTATTAGGCTTTGCAGCAATACAAAAACCTTATGATTTAGATAATTAGTCTTTATAGATATACTAATATAGTATCTATGTTGCTATATAATGCTATATCAATTCCTATAATAATTATATTGATAACTCTTTGGCATCTACTATTGTTATATTATATAACTTTGTGGATATAAATATCTGTGAAATTATGTAATGAATGTAGTATTCAAATTATGCTATTCAAAACTTATATAATGTATATTTCTAATATATCTATATATATATAAAATTACAAGCTTATGTTGATTAAAAGGTTACCTGCAACCAGATATATATGAGTTATAAAATAACAGGATTTTGTTAAGAAACAGATTACAAATATAAAGATTACTGATAAAATTATGTTTGTTTGAACAATATGTAAGTTCTTTATATATTATTTTATGCTTAATACTGTAGTTAAATTTATATACAATAAAACTAATTTAGTCTGTTCTTAAACTATATTTATTAATAGATTGCAAAATATGATCTCAAAACAATCTGACTGGCTAAAAAATCTGATCGTATTTTGTGTTTGTTTTTAAATTCCACAAAGTTATTCCAATAAGCTAAATTTTATATTAATATTTTACTAAATAAAATTATTATAATTAATCCTCAAAACTGATTCATTAAGAACTCTTTATGATGATTATTTAAAAATTACAAGAATAACAAAATATAGAAGAAAGATATTCAAAAAAGATCTAAATAAAGTTAGAATATAGACAAAATTAGTATGAAACGCAAGAGAACAACTGACACAACAACTAACATAACAACGAAATGACAGCAGTACAAAAAATACAACAAGAAAACTAAAAACAACAACAACTAGTTCTCAACAGACTTGGTAGAAGAAACCAGTTTGCAAGAGCAAAACAACATATATATACTAGTGTATACACCCAAGTTACTAATAGACAACAGTATAAACAACTAAGAAATACAGAACACAAACAACAACCAACAAACTTCTGCTCAAAGTAAAAGAGACGAATACAGGATGTAGGTGAGAATTTCCGGATCACGTGATTAATCGATCTCCAGACTAGGTTACACAGATCTCCACCCTTACCAACAGATCGGCCAATCAGATAAGTTTTTATTATTTTTTTTTATTTGATCTTTATATTTACTACTGCTTCTCTTTCTTCTGGGTTTGATTTCGCCATTGGAGCCGTCGTTACTGGAGTTATTGGAGTCGCCATTTTCTTCGTCTTGGAGTTTTTTTTTATATATAATTGCTTCTCTTCTTTCGGGTTCTTCTTCCGGGTGTGAATTCGCCGTGGAAGCCGTTGTTTCAGGTAAGTTTTTCGTCCTGATATCAATTTTTTTTTTTTTTTTTTAATATATTTACTACTGCTTCCTTCTCTTTCTTCCGGGTTTGATTTCGCTGTTGGAGCCGTCATTACTGAAGTTATTATTGGAGTCGCCATTTTCTTCGTCTTGGAGTTTTTTTTCACATATAATTGCTTCTCTTCTTTTGGGTTCTTCTTCCGGTTGTGAATTCGCCGTGGGAGCCATTGTTTCGGTTAAGTTTTTCGTCCTGGTGTCATATTTTTTTTTTTTTAAATATATTTACTACTGCTTTCTACTCTTTTTTCTGGGTTTGATTTCGCCGTTGGAGCCGTCATTACTGGAGTTATTATTGGAGTCGCCGTTTTCTTCGTCTTGGGGGTTTTTTTCATATATAATTGCTTCTCTTCTTTCGGGTTCTTATATTTACTGCTGTTTTTCTTTCTTCTGGGTGTGAATTCGCTATGGGAGCCGTCGTTTCAGGTAAGTTTTTCGTCCTGGTATCATTTTTTTTTTTTCTTTTTAATATATTTACTACTGCTTCCTTCTCTTTCTTCTGAGTTTGATTTCGCCATTAGAGCCGTCGTTACTGGAGTTATTGGAGTCGTCGTTTTTGGTGTGGCATCATCGTGGAGTTGTTGTGCTGTTGACATTTCGTTGTAATTGTACTGGTTCTTTTTGTTGGGAATTTTTTGTGTGGTGTGATGTATTTTTTACTATAAGTAAATTTGTAATAATACGATTTTATTTATTTTTTTTTTTTTTTATAAATAAATTTTAATAAAAATAAATTTTAAAATATGCTTGCACATGATCGATTCTTATTGGTCGATCCAAGTGCTCACATGATTATGTGATATCGACCTAGGCCGGCGGTCGACGAATCACGTAATCCAGAAAATTTCACCTACATCCTATATCATTTAGTAAAAGATATCACTACAACAATATACCCATCTCTACAATCTACAAAAAATTGACAAAAAGTAGGCAAAACAGCTTACTCCTGCCAAAACACACTATGATATTATATATTATACAGAATAACACAACAACAACTATAATGAGAAATAACAACAATGACAATACAATAATCACAGAAAACACAAATACACAAAACAACACAAATATAGCAGATACACAAACACAGCTACTAACAAACAAAACATATAATCCAATATTCAATACAGGAAACAATTCAAAACAACAGCAATACAAATAGATATAAAAAATATAACATCTACAACCCATGACCAAAATAAACTTGGGAACCAAAATATCAACACCCAACAAAAATCGTACATCCATATACTACAACAAAATATCTACCAACAAGATCAAATACAAATAAATAAAGAAGCACTATATATACAAATACAAAGTTGGATTAAACATATACTTTAAAAATTAGACAACCAAAATCAAAACAAGTTAACTACAGGATTTGGCCAATAGACAAAATAATTACAACACTCAACAACACAAACAGTATCAAAGAATTTATACAATACAAACTAACAACACAACCTACACAGCACCAGATTCCAAAAGCTATACTTCTTAAATTTAAATATCTAGACCTTGCATTTTTCACATCCTTTACCCAAAATAGACAAACAGCACCTGCACATTAAAAAGAATTTACTAACTTACTTAAAGCAGCTATTACTAAAGATAAAGACAAAAACAAAATCACTCTAATGAACAAAGAAACCAGAGATATAATTCAACACAACTAAGACAAAAATTAATGATAGAATATCTTACAACCTCAACTTTAGACAATTTCAGCTAAGCAAGACATATTAGATAATCAAATATAATCGAAACTTCATCTATACAAATCCTATTACAAACTACAAACAAATCTAAACAGCAGTTAACCAAGTATATAGCATCTAATAACAACAACTACCTAAAACTTCAAAGAAAATAGATAGCCAAACCAAGAACATATTATCCTTCAAATTACCAATCAAGCAAAAATCTTAAACAAAAGCAATTGTTTTTTTTTTTTTTTTTTTTTTTTTTTTTTTACCTTCGCAATATCGCGAGAAGGCGGATTTTATTAGGTATTTAGATAATACATTCTTGGTTA
>CAJVPZ010001217.1:0-15188 GCA_910592135.1 Racocetra fulgida | reverse complement strand
AATCTAATAGAAGTGTTCTTGAAATAAAGGTCAAAGCCAATAATGTGATCATTATAGTTGTGTATGTATGCTATATATTTAGAGAATTTTTTATAAATAACAAGACTAATACCAGCTTGATATGGATTAGCATAAGAACTTCAGTAGCTAGTATATGTTTTGGCTTTGTTATTAAGAAATTTGCCTTCTTTTATTGTTAAATGTGTTTCAAATAATCCAAGAATATTATATGTGTTTTGGTCTAAAATTTCTTCAATTAGTAGTTTTTTTGTAGATTGTAAAAGTCTATTTGTATTGAATGAAGCAATTTTAATAGAAATTGAGTTTGTATATATATAATGTATTAGGCTGGAGGTTTGGAGTAATGAAGGAGTAAGATATTAAGTGTTTTTTAAGATTAAAACTTGAGAATTTATAGTTGTTAGAAGATTTGAGAGGTAAGTGAAAGTATTTATTTAGTTAAATTGCTAAATCATTTTGTGATTAGAAAGGAGTGTTTGTTTATATGGTAGGTAAATATGTGTTTCAGTTAGTTGTTTGTTAACAGATATAGTTAAATTTTGTGAAAATTTAATTTGTTGAAGAAGACGAAGAAAAGATGACAAAGTATGTAAAACATAGTAATTGGAAGGTTATAGTAGGATAAAAATTTATTGTAACAGAGTTCAGAAACTGATTCTTTTTTCATTGTTCTGAACTCTTGCTGAAAAGGAAATGGATCAAAGAAAAGTATATCTTCAAAAAGAATAGGTTGAAAATTGAGATTAAATTTCTGTTTGAGTATTTATTCTGCTTGAAGTAAAGCAGTTTTATTAAAAAACTAATAATAGTGGACATAAGTGATGGTTTATTAGAGTCTTGTTTTTTGGTTTTTCATAATATACTATAATGCGTGCTAAGAAATTTGGATGAATATGGTTAGTTGTAAGGTGGTTAATTGCTTCTTCTTTAGATAGATTAGTGATATTATGATTTTAAGCAGCTGTTTTATAATAGGTGGCCAAATATTAATAGAAGTAGTAGGCTTGTCTCTTTTTATTTGTTTTAACATTATTGAGTTTATAGGCTTCTTTTTCAGTTGCAGATATGAGTTTATCTAGTATTAAGGTAGGTATTTGTTTAGCAAAAGTGGCTTTATATTTGTTACCAGTATAGAAGATAGTAGAGTCTAATTTAGATTTAATTTAAATAGGTTCATCTTCTTGGGGTTTTTAGAAAAGAATTGTAGGATTGTTGAAGAGTATCTTAATACAGTTTCTTTTTATTATGTAGATAATTTTTGTTAAGATTTCTGTAAGTGCAGGTTTGGTCTTTACATAAAATATATAATAGTTGGTAAATTTAGTTGAGGGAAATTTCCTGTCTTTAGCAGAGATTGGTTCAGGAAAGTTGAATGATGTTGAAAGTAGTTTGGTGAGATATAAGATAAATTGTCTACAAATTTGAAGTTGGACTATTGAGCGAGTTTCATCTGAGTTAGGATTAGTAGAAAATTGTTTGCAATAGATTAGGAATTGTTTGTCAAACTATTTGTTGAAAGTTGTGTTAGAGTTTTTAAGTGAAGGAATGTTGTACTGTTCTTGAAATAAAGAAATATGTAAATTGAATTGTATATGAGTATTATATCTAGCATCAGATTTAATAGAGAAATATTTTTCTTGTATATCTATGCTAGTAACCTCAGAAGTGATAAAGAATTTTTTTGGAATGAACTTAAAATCTTGTACAAATTTGTCATAATTAATTGTTTGGTAATTATTGAAGAGGTATAGATGCAGACATGCAATATTAAGATAGACAAGAAGTCTTTGTATATTAGTATAAGGTGGGAAAGTAGCAAGTAATTTAAAGATTTTTATATAATTGAGTTTGGTAAAAAAAATAGTAGTAAATTTAAGAATAAGATCTTTAAGGGTTGATTCGAAAAATTGAAAGAGAATAGGAGCATCAGGTGTAATTTTTGGGTTTGCTTTATAAATTAATTCAGATAGAAATTCTGGTTTGCTAGCAACTATTACATGAATAATATATTGAAAGGATGCTTTAAGGGTTGGTCTGTATTTAGTTTTAGGTTTGATTTTTTTATCAGAGTAAAAGTTGTAGAGATGTTGCTTAAAGAAAGTTAGAAATTGCTTGGATAGAGTAGTTTGTAATTTAGTATTAATTTCTATTTGATCTAAATAGGATAGGTTTTAAGCTAGTCAAGATCTAAAGTAGATTTATTTTTAGAGTATTGGGATTGTTGTTGTTGAGTCTGTATATTGTTAGATTCATGTTGTTATTTTTGATTAGTTTGTTATTCAGATAAAATTTGTTGATATTGAAGTTGAGAAATAAATTTAATATTATTAAAGATATCAGCCTGTATAGTAGTTTTGTTGTCATCAGTTTCTGTTTCAGATGTTTTATGCTACTGTTCTTGTTCTTGTAAAATTTTAAACATTTAGTATAGTAAGCTTTATTACTATAGAAAAGTGCATTGTCTCGAATTTCATGATTTCTATTAGTAACTTTACATTTTGATTAGTTGTCAATATTTGAGATATGTATAAGTGTATATTGTTGTAATAGGAGAGGCAGGAATAGTAATAGTAGAGTTAGCCAAAGCAGATTAAAGTTTTTTGATTTGACTGTTAGATGTAATAGAATTGGCTATAGAAGATATATTATATTGTTTGTTAATTAAAGAAATGAAATAGGTGTGATAATTGTCACAAAGGTATTTAACAGTAGCAGTAGATGTAGGAGCTAAAAAAAATGTGTAGTTTTGTAATTATGAAGAGTTTTAGTAATACAAGTAGTAGGTTTGAATTGAGCTGGCATATATTTAGCTTTGTTTAATTTGTCTTTATAAACTGTAACACCAAAAGTATCTGCTTAGTTTTGATAAAAAGCATCTAGATCTAAAAAGTCAGGCTCATGTCTAATTGATATAGGCATATTGATTAAATTTTTCTCAAATAATTTTAATAAGGAATATTATAAAAAAATAGTTACTAAATTTGAGAAGAGAATAGAATAAGTTTCAAAACAATATGTTTTTTACATTATGTTTTTTAGAAAAATTTAAAGATATAAGTCTGTAATATATTAAAATTTTGTTACGAAGGTGTATATATTTATAGAGTTATTATTATGGCTACTACAGCTCATGTAATATCATGTAATCTAGAAAGTCTAAGGTTATACAAATCACATGTTATACAAGTCATATGTTATACAAATCATGTGTTATACAAGTTACACAACTAAGCAAGATCTGAGTATTATTGCTAAGTTAATTGTAAAATAAGTAATAAATACAATAGTTATTTTGTATAAATTAATTGTAGAATTGATTGTCAAAAAAGGATTAATTGTGTTGTTAATATGGACAGGTGTAAACAGATCAGAAATACAGGTCCAAATATTACACAAAACTGATTTAGATAGAGGTAAACTGGGAGAGTACTTTTTAAGAATTTAGAGAATAAGAAAGAGAGTTTTGATGGATGTTTTAAGTCCTAAAATAATTAATTTTAGGTCAAATTTGATGTCTATAGCTTGTTTTGAAGCTAGAGATAAGCTTTATAAGTTTAATTATGAATTATTAGTATATAAATAAGCCCTGTTTGCCAAAAAGGCCAAAGCTTTGGGGAGAGCACAGAGTTTTGTCTATCTGTCCTTATAAATTAAATATCTCAAAAATGTTAAGGGATAGAGACTTGAAACTTTACAAATATATATAAAAACAGTAGCCAAACAAATGTATAGAGGTTGTTAACTTAATAAAGTTTTGCATAAATTGAGAAAAAATAAAAAAAATTTTGGACAAAATTTTGTATACAATTAATGAATAAAAAGAGTTTTTTTAACTTTTAAATATTGGTAATGCTTTTAATAAAAAATTATAAATAGCGCATAATATACAACATATGCAATATATAAATTACAATGATTTTTAGTAATAAAAAAATTATTTTGTAATTTAAAATAACACTATAGAGGTACTTCAAGAAATTTTCATGTAGCTTGAAAGATTAAGCCAAAAAATGTTTAATTTTAATTCTAAAAAATTGAATTTTTTAAGTAATAAAATTTTAAAAACTTGGTATAATAAAATTTTATTCTGCTTTAAAAATAATTTGTCCTAAAGATGTTTTACAACACTATCCTACTTCTTTTGATACTTATTATATTTATCAAAAAAGTCTAATTCATTTATTTATAGTTCTTTAGTCTTCAACTAAAATATTTATAAGGTTTATCTATTATTATAATTAGAATTATTAATTATAATTTTAATTTATTTAATTTTAAAAAATTTTTTCTATATTTATGCCAAAATTTTAAAACTTACAATTAAATTTTTTTTTTTATACCTTTGCAATGTCACAGAAGGGTGGATTTTTTATTAGATATTTTAGTAGTACATTCTTGGTTAGCGAGAGTACATATAACCACATGTGCAACTTTTGGTCTCCTAATTTAAGTAGTCTGCCCGAAGGTTCTACACTATATGCCATACCTGTAACCTAACTAGGAGATTACCTATTTAAATCCTCTGACATCTTCCATACTGCACCACCACCACAATCACACCAATCCATAACCTCATGCTGCTTCTTATTAAAGACCACCAGATTGATATCTGCTATACTACTTGCATTCTAATTCTATAGGTAATCTAGTAGGACCTATATACTGAGTTACCTTAGGGAGGGTGTAGTACATCTCCTAATCTTTTTATGTTCCATGCACTTCCAGATTAGGCTACAGATATCTTCTGCAGCAGCTGAAACACCACTAGCAGTTAGGGTGAACTATTAAACCACACAATTCTAGTATCTGGTGCTCTTGCAAGATTTGTTCCAATCCTGATATCCACGTCAAGCCGGTCCTTATACCAATCCCTCCCCAACTACAAAACCAGTTAGCCTAGATGGGTTGTTATACCTAGGCTTTAAGTACCTTCCAGTTTTACTTTCCTTGGTTTCTAATTCCATAGTATAGAACCTTTTCCTCCAGTACGACTCCAGCAGCCAGGTTGGTGGACTCTTCTTTCCTCAGAGAATTCGTCCGGTTCTTCGGTCTCTGGTTTCTGACTTTCCACAGTATTGTTGAAGATCTTTACTACCTACTTACTTGGGTCTTGCCAAACGGGTTTCAATTATTCTGGTTCCTTGGATTTGGATTGCCCAAGAGCTTCTATTTCGAGATAGTAGTACCAAGATTACAGGTGATATATCCAACTGATTGTCAAATAATTGTTACCAGAACAAAGGCCTATTTTTCTAAAAACATCTCCGGTAGGATTCGAACTCTAGACCTGACATTGGGAAGTGACAACCTAACCACTACTCTAAGTCGCCACACCCTACAATTAAATTTAAATCTTTATATACTTTAAAAAATTCATTAAATAAATCTTTACAATATGGGGTGCAAACAATAGAAAAAGCCCATTTTTACATTTATCTTATTTTGAGATAATTGAGTTTAATTATTTGTTTTGATTTTTGGACTGATTTGGGATTAATCAAATTTCACAATTTTGATTGGCTAAAGGTAGCAGGTGACTATCAGATAATTTCGTGATGTGTTAACTCTACGAAGCCTTGTGTAATTTTCCTTTTACATTATCTTGATTTTTTATTATACAAATTGACTTTCATTTATAATTAAAAAATGTTAATCATGTCAAAATTTATATGAATTTAATAAAAACTTAATTTTCAAAAAAATGTAAAAATGGACTGTTTCTATTGTCCGCACCCCATATATTACAAATAATTTTTTTAAAAAAATTTCTTAAATTATACTATGTGTATATACACATAGGTTATATGATGTGAAATTTTGTTCTATGAATTAATATATAAAAATAAGTATTTGTTGTTTATATAGTTTTTAGTTTTTTTTTTTATTTTACTATCTACGAATTAGTATTAGTTATTAATATAGTTGCTGGTATCATCATAAGTGTCATTGTTGGTACTTTCATAATTATATATCATTGGTATAGTTTGACATTTTGGTCATTCTACTGGTGGTTTTGCTCTTGCTAGTATGTGCTTTTGCTTTTGCTAATTTATTACTTTGTGCTTTTGCTAATTCATTACTTTGTGCCTTTGCTTTTACTAATTCGTTACTTTGTATCTTTTGCTTTTTGCTAATACCTGCTGATTTTTGCTCTTGATTGTCTGTACTATTGTTTGGTGATATTCCTTGCGGTGTTGGCAAATTTTCAACTCGCTGATTTGTTTTTGTTTTGCTAGTATTTATTAACTTTTGCTCTTGCTTGCTGGTGCTATTGCTTGGTGCTTTTAATTGGTTCTTTTGCTATTGTGCTATCATTTAGTGTTATTGTTTGCTGATATTTGAACTTAGAGGAGAAACAAAAATCAGCTGATTTTTTAGAGGGTGGGAGGTTTGTGATTCGATCAGGTCCTATATTTTGTAGTAAATTTAATTGACTAATATTTGAATCAGGTGGTGGGTAGGAGGTATAGCCTCTTAGTAACTTGAAATCACCTAATTTCTGTCCCTTCATATTTTGTATAGTTAGCTATCTATCAAATTAATAGATAGCTAACTATACAAAAAATATAATTGAAAGCCTAATTCCAGGTTTTTTTTTGATAGTACTCATATATTAAAGCTCTTTTTTTCAATAAAGTTATGTAGTTATATTAGCATATCATTATTTGTGTGAGTCACATAAATGGTATGATTTCATGGCTATGTTATTTTTGGCTATACTTAATAGCTACACATATTCATCTAGTCTTTTTCAATGTCTTTGAGAATTTGATCTTTGCTGAGAGATTTGACTTCACCAGGGATTTTGTTATTTATCAGAATTTCACCTTTAATTAGAGTTTTGGAGTTCCAATTATTTGCCCAACATTTATTTGGCTGACTATTACTTTCTTAACAACCATTTGCCCTACAATTACTTGCCTAACATCTTCATTTGCCTGAAAATCATTTGCTCTACACCTTTAAAATGTTAAGAAAGTGATTATAAATTAAAAAAAGGTGTCGGCCAAATGATTTTTGGGCAAATGAAGATGTCGAGCAGTAATTGTCAGGCAAATGGTAGTCAAAAAAGTAATTGTCAGGCAAATAAATGTTGAGTAAATAATTGGAACCCAGAGTTTTGCTATTTATCAGGATTTTGTCTTTTATTAGATTTAGTTTTTGCCAGAGCTTTATTTACTGATAGTTTGGGCATCAGTTTTTTGTTAGTGGTAAATTGTAGTTGATCTGTCATTGTGTTTCAAGCTTTGCTTTACTAGTAGCTTTTTGCTTTATTTTATTGGTGGTTATTAATTTAAGTAGAATTAGACTTAGCAGTTAGGGTTATATAATTAAGGTTAGGGTTGGTTTTTTTAAATGTTTGAAATTTTATTTCACAATAGCACTTTAGAATAATATATGTAATATTGCTATAATGTAGTATCTTCTCAGTAAAATGCACTTTTACGTGACTACTAAAAAAATGGTTAAGTTTATATATGTTAGAGTTAGCATTTAAATTAATGTTAGAAAAAAAAGATAGTATAGTAAAATTATGCAAAAAAATTTTTTTATTAGTGCATAAAAGGCAGTTTCTTATATGAATATTTGAGAAATAAACAATTTTTGACAAAATTAACGTTTATTTTGAACCTTTGTAATCATGTTGCATTACATCAAAATTGTATTAATTATTGACTAATCTGTTGTAGATCATTATGTGAAAGTGACAGTAATACTAATTTAAAATATGGTTACATGACTATGTGTATATACACATAGTGTATAAATAGAAATCGTCTTTTTCTAATTTATATTTTAATTTGAAAAATTAACAAAAATTGACTTAAGAATTGAATTTAAAATTTAATAATTTGTCGCCTATGTAATTATTGCATATGCATTATAATGCTGTTTATAATAGGTACTATGCAGGAGTAATTATATAAGATTTATTACACAATTCTACAATTGCACTCTTAGAATGATTGGTATAAACAAACAATAATATAATCAATCTTAAAATATAAGATACAGTAGATCGAGCAGAGTGAACCTAATTTTTAATATCGCATTGTATAATTCTATTGACTTTATAATTGATATAAACTATGATATAATTGATAGTAAGAATAATTTAAACTCTTTATTTATACTTATTGCTATACTCTTTGCTGCATTCTTCATTATTATATTACTAATTACTAACTTACCATTACTAAACTCTTCATTAAACTCACTGTTACTAAACTCTTTTATCCTTCTAGTTTTTAAATTCTTATTACTTTCATTACTAACAAACCATTACTTAACACTTTGGCACAAACTTTCTGTTAATAAACTCTTCACTATAAACTCTGTTAATAAACTTTTTATTATTAAAATGCTTTATTAAATATCTGCACTATTTATTTATGAGTGTCTATCATTATTTTGCTTAATTCACAACCTATTCACTTAACAAGTGTGTTTATAAAAAATAGAGATAACTTTATATTACATAAACATAATAACAAATTGAAAAAGCTGATATGTTTTTGCTGAATAACAATATATGTGGTACTAAAAGAATACAAAACATTTTAAGAGCAACATAAATAACACTGAAAATATAAAGAACACAAACAACCTTGATAATTGGAGAGACAATATTGAAGATATAGAGAGCCAGATTCTTTGAAAATATAGCTACTACAATTGCATAACATCTTGATAGCAATCTGACTAATGACAGAAATCTTAAACATATAGAAAATGCTGCTATCAGCAAATCAGAAAATGACACATTGGGGTTATTTACTAGAAAAGTATTATCAAACTGGTCAATATGTGATTTATTTATTATTGAATAGAAAAAAATAATAGATTTAATGTTGTAAAAGACCATGTTATTTATAAAAATAGTGTTATTAAGAGAAGAACTTATGTTTGTCAACACGGTCAGTATTATGACTTCAGCTCTAATAAAAAAACAAATATTAAAAAAATGTAATACCAATAGCATGTAAATGCTTCTTGTTCTAAAGTTTTTATTAATAAAATTGAAAATGATCATAAATATGAGTTAAATGTTGATGCTACTGTATTATATTCAAACATAGAAAAAGATTCACTAAAGAAATGATAGATGACATTAAATTCTTGACTCAACACTGTGGAATGGTTGCAACAGCTCAGAAAAGTTATTAAAAAGTAAATACACTTCTCAATCTATTTATAATAATGATTTATATGCTGCTATTAGAAATTTTGACCTATTAACAAGTATCTCTTGAATAATGCTGTAATAATCAAAAAGAAAAAGACCCAAGGTTGGGATGATGATAATACGCTTACATATCTGATATAAATGACACCAGCTCAGGTAAAAAATTGGATACTATTTAGTGATTGTGTTATAAATAACATTATATATAAGACAAATAGATATAGGATGCCCTTGTCATTGTTTATAGGATTTGATAGAAATAGGCAAAATATTTTTCTTGTGCAAGGGCTAGTCACAGATTAAAGTAAATATTCCCATATTTGGTTTTTTAAACAAATTCTCAAAGCAACTAATATTTAATCAACAGTAATTATAATAGATTCAGATCCTGCAGTTGATGCTGCAGTAAAAAATTTTCCTAACAATATTTCAATACATTGCGTGTTTTACATTATATAAAACCTTCATAAAAATCTTCAAAGTTTAATTAGAAGTCAGAATAGTAGTTTTCTCAAGAACTTCTATTTATATAAAAATAGTTTAGTTCAAACTACCTTTTACGATCAATTTACAAAGTTAATTAATAACTATTCTAAGAGTAAGTCTTATTTAGACAATTTATATCAAACAAAAGAGTATTGGGCCTATTCATATATATGTTTTAAATTTATGAGGGATATGATTTCAACATCAAAAGTTGAAGGCATTAATGCATGCTTTAAAAGGTTGTAATATAACTCCAACATTTCATTTTGTGAACTTATACAAGAAATACATAAATTATTTAACCTGCAAAAATAAGCAAAATTAATATAGATATTAGAAACTTGCTATACCAATGGTCAAAAATATTGAGCAAGCAAACTTTTTATTTATTGAGGTTGACAAGTGCTGCCAAAAACTTTTAGCACCAACTATTTTAAGAATACAGCACAACGAAATTAATCAATTTCTTTATTATAATGTATATTTAGTTTCTCAGAATATTATATTTAATAATAATATTATATTTGATAATGAGGCTAAAATTATGTCAGATGTTGAAGATAACTATATCAATAGACCTAAAGTTACCATACAACAATTATTGAATGTAGTTGAACAGGATAACATTAATGAAATATGAGAAATCAAGATTGGAAATTCATTAAAGGTGAATGCTATATTGTTTTATTAAACAATAAAACACATTTGTGTTCATGTCTTACAATCGTTTAACAGGGTATTATTTGTCAACACTATTTTCAGATTATGTTAAATAGTAGTAAAGCAAAGTTTTATATTAGAATAATTCTGTCTTGTTGGTATTAGAAAGACAAGGATGCATCACTTAAACCATTTATTATTGCTGATAAATATTATAATAAAATGGCTAATTTTTAGCAAGAAAATGATAAACCTTGTATGCAAATGACAAAGAGAAAATAAATCATACTAAGCAAAGAATAAATATCCTTAAACAAAAGGTTCTATATAGTACTTTTAACAGGATTTATAAGAAAGCTATACAAAAAGCTTTACAATCAAAATCAAATTCAAGATGTTTAATTGAAGTATTGCAAGAATTTAATGATGAGAATGATGATGAATTATCTAGTAAAGACAGTCAAGTTGAAGATTCTACAAGAGATAAAGAAAACTTTACTTCTGAAATGTTTCAACTACAAAATTCTAAAAGAAAGCAGGCAAAAGAAGACCAGTAAGCACAAAACAACTTAAAGCATCACATAAAACAAATAATAAAAGAAAACAATAATATTGTAAAAAATATAGAAATTATAGGCAGTATTAAAAAAACTGTAATGTTTAGAGTTCTTTGTTTTTACAGTTTGATGTTTTAAATGAATTTGCTAGATAATATTGACAATGGTTATATATTTCATTTATGAATATATAGTATGTACTGATATCTAATTTGTAAGATTAAAACTATATTAAGTCTTGTATTAGATAAAAAGATCTTACTACATATATAGCTGCAAGAAAGTGTATGCATAATTGAAGTTTTATGATCCAATAACTATTACTCTGTTAATAGTAATTTAATATTATTGTTTATTGTATATCTAATATAGTTGTATATATATACATTACAATTGATAAGCATGAATTAGTATTTGAGTACATACATATATATATACAATTAACACAAACTTGTATTTAAGTTAGGGGTTGTTAGGTTAGCTTAGCTTTGAGTGAGGATAAGTATTATGTATTGTTCTTTATTTATGTGAATATGAGGCCAGGTTATAAATAAAATAGATGTATATACTTATATAATAATAATATACACAGGAAAATACTAAAATCTCAGTTAAAATGCATTAGAGTGCTAGTTAGCTGTGCCAGAATTGTTCAACTTCACTACTATCACTAAAAATTTTGCTATATACTGTAATTAGTATTGACTTAATGCTGGCTTAGCTTTATATATTTCTAATCTGAAGTGGTTTGTAAAAAATACTATGTTTATGCCATAAACTACAATATGCATTATATATAGTATATATAAATAACTAACTCTGTCTTTTTTTTTAATTACAAAAATCTGAGTCAGGAATAAGTTTTTGTGTAACTATAAATTAGGTCATGTATTGATTGCTTTTTTATATTTTATTTATACTATTTTTTATACTAGGGTGCTTATATTGTATCCAGTAATATATTGTCATAGTAGTAAATTATAAAACTCTTGAATTTATATCAACTATAGAAGATGAATATATTTCTGTATATTGAAATAAAAATGTATGATATTTATAAATCTTTTAAAATAAATTAGAGCTAATTTATCTTTAAATAATTTAATTTCAAGAATTGATATAGAAACATTCTTATAAAATTGCTATTATTATTAGTGAAGCTTATCAATTAGTTCAAAATAATTGTAAAATTTATTATGCACAAATATATTATTTTGATAAAGAAATAATGAAATAATGTCTTCTTTACTATCTATATTATTTAAAACAGTAACTAATTATAATGCTTTATTTAATCTATTAAAATTACAAAAATTTATAATAAAAAATAATACTCACAAGTCTAATAATAAAATTTTGAATACCTATCAGTAAGCTAATAGGTCTAATAAAGATCATATATATCTTATAATATTTGTCTAATAGGTACTATCTAATAGCTCACTGCAATTTGATGCATATTTGTAATCTATTAGCTTGATATATATTAGCAAATTTCTGCAACCTATATACAGAATTTTTACAAAAATTTCAACTAGTATATATTTTAATAATATTTATATGATATCTACTTAATATCAATAAAATTATTATATCACAATACAACTTTAATTATATGATTCAAATTATATAATTTTATTATTTTTATTTTTAAAAAAAAATTTATTACAGATTTAAAATTGTTGTATATAGCAAATAATACAATTATAAAGCTAATATATTTAAATTATCACTAACAATCCAACTAAGCACTAAACAATTTTTTACACAAGCTCCAAATAATGACAGTAGTAACTCAAAGCTAATAATATAAATTTATATAAAAAAGTAATGAAAAGAAGGCAGAACCTATCTAAAATGAGAAGGATAGTAGTTAATATATTCAAAAAATCAAAAACAATTGATACAATATATAGTATTCACCAAGGCCAGAAATATAATTCTATATGAAGAAATAATGAAGAGAAATGTTATCTGGTTAATATGTATAGTATTTACCAAAACCAAAAACATAATTCTATATAAAGAAATGAAGAAATAATAAAGAAAAATCTGTATCTACCTGGTTAATAAATTCTAAAAATTAAAAAACAATTGGTATAATATAGTTAACTTTATCTAAATACATGTTTTCTAAATGCATGTTCTCTCTAAGGAAGCTAACATTTAAAAGCTTAATATAGTCCTCTTGGAGATTATTAATTGACTATTCTTTAAGGTATTAGAATCAATTATTTGACAATTACAAAAATTAAAAAAAATTATATAATTTTTGTATATTTTATATGCTTTTTGCATATTTTATATACTTCTTACATTTTTATACACTCCTTGAATATTTTATACATGATTATGCATAAATATGCAAGAAGTGCATAAATATGCAAGGTTGCATAAATATGCAAAGTGTGCATAAAATATTCATCTTTTATATATTTTATACACACTTTGCATATTTATGTACTTTTGCATAATCATGCATAATCATACATAAAATATGCAAAGAGTGTATAAAATATGCAAGAAGTATATAAAATATGCAAAGAGAATATAAAATATGCAAAATTTTATAATTTTTATAAGATAACTAATATTTTTATGCACTTTTTTTGATCTTTCCACACTTCTATATAGATTACTTTTCTTAAAACTTTTAGTAAAGATTTCTTTTCAACCACCTAACCAAATTCGATAAATTTTTTTTATAAGAATTCTACAAGTCTGTAGAATTCAAATAAAAAAAATTCATTGAAATTGGTCAGGTAGTTAGAGATACCTTCAATCAAAGTTAAAAAAAATTTTGCTATGGTTATTATTTTGATAGACCTTTAGATTTTTTTAAGCTTTGATTAAAGGTATCTTGACAACTACTTAACTAAATTCAATAAAAATTTTTTTTTATTAGAATTCTATGATTCTATAGAATTCAAATAAAAAAAATTCACTGAATTTGGTCAAGTAGTCATCGAGATACCTTTGATCAAAGGCTTAAAAAAAATATAATGTCTATTAAAATAATAACTACAGCAAAATTTTCTTTAACTTTGATTAAAGCTATCTTGATAAACATCTGGTCAATTTTAATGAATTTTTTTTATTTGAATCTACAGACTCGTAAAATTCTAATAAAAAAATTATTAAATTTATCAGGTAGTTGTTGAGATACTTTCGATTAAGGTTTTTAAAAAAAGTAATCTGCATTGGTGTGGAAATATCAAAAAAGGTGTGTGAAAATATTATTCACCTTTTTAATTTTTATAATTGTCAAAATGACTGACTCTAATATCCTGGAGAATAGTCAATTGACAATTTAAAAAGGGGGCTATATTGAGCTCTTAAATATTAGCACTCTAAATGCAGATTTAAATTTGAAGCCTATATATATATTTGATTTTTATAAATACATTTTTCTTAATTGTTCTCTTAATACATATTATAAAAGTCTGGTCTTAGTATAATACATTTAGTGAAAGTTGACTATATATAGTATTTACTAAAGCTGAAAATATAATTTTATATAAAGAAACAAAGAAACAATAAAGAAAAATCTTATCTGCCTAGTTAATATATTCAAGAAATTAAAAACAATTGGCATAATATATAGTATTCACCAAAGTCAGAGACATAATTCAATATGAAGAAATAAAGAAATAGCAAAGAGAAATCTATACCCACCTAAAAGGAAAAGATAGTAGTTAATATATTCAATAAATTGAAAATAATTAGCACAATATATAGTATTAACCAAAAATAAAATAATAACAACTCTTCTTACTGATCCTTTATATACAAAAACACAGTAACAAAATAACAAAAAAATACACAACTGGCAATAGGAAACAAGACTTGTAGCTTTAAGAAAAAAGCAAGAAGACCAAAAACAACACTCAGTCTCTTAAAAGACTAGAGTAAATAAAACAGAAACAACTAAAATATAGAAGAAAAACTTAAAAAATTATCAAAAAGCTTGCTCTTTGCAAGTTATTTGAGAGATTGGCCTTAACCCTGTAATGCAGATTAGTTTTTGTTATTCAATATACACAACACGTAATAAAGAATAAACAAAGAAAACAAATTAAAAAACACATGATGAATGAAAAAAAAGAAGATATACAAATATAATAACCAAATAGTCATATGGAGCAAGAGGCTATAAAAAATTCTAGAAAAAAATTTAAAATGCAGAACAAGCAGAAAAATGAATAGCTGCAATACATATAGAATTAAGACAATATAGAGCAAAAAGAATTAAATATACAGAACTTGCTTTTAGAAAA
>CAJVPZ010001216.1:0-15191 GCA_910592135.1 Racocetra fulgida | reverse complement strand
TAATTAGAGACTCAAAGATGATTAACTTAGTACAAAAAAAAGTTTTCTTTGGACAATTACTAGAAAATTTCTACTTTTACACCTATAGTAATTTATATATAGAACCGCGTCACGTTTTACTATGAATATTCTTCAGTTGACTGGAGAATCGTCAATTAAAGAACTATACTGCAAAATTTTATTAATACAACTACTTTTGTATTTTAAATAAAAAATAATTCTAATTTTATTTTAAATTAATTTATATAAAAAAATCTCTTAAAAAAATTGTTATTTTTCTAGCATCTAGCTTAAATAATATACATTTAAATAGATTTAAATAGCCAATTATATAAAAGTCTTTCTATAAAGAGCATAGCAGGTATTAATATTATATATATATTATATATAATAGCTAACTTTGAATGAACTGTCTATCATTAAAATAAATTGTTAAGGATATAGCTGTATATTCTTAAACTATACCTTCTGTTCTATTTGCAGTAGAAATGAGTCTATATTATTTTCTTATTATTTTTTTCAGACAGTTATTTTACTAACATTATATAGAGTAATAATTAATATTTAAAGTCTGATAAAGATTAGAAATCGACTTTAAATATTAATTATCACACTATGTAATTTTAGTAAAATAATTATCAAAAAAAAAATTAATAGAAAAATAATATAAATTCAATAGAAATAATTCAAAAAACAAGATTAATTCAGAAGTTAGTAATAGGAAGCAATTTTTTTTTAGGCTAAAGTAATTCATCAGTTAATAAGATAGTTTACGCTTTGACTAAGTTTTTTAAAAAAACTTGAAGATAGTGATTCAATTTACAATATTTACAGTTAGTTCTTTTCAATATTTTTTTTAAATATAATTATTCAACCAAGTTTTTAAAAACTACAATATATTAGATATAGTATATGTATAGAATAAATATGATTACATACTGTGTTTAGTTTTTTATACTGGTCTATACTTTCTATATACTTATTTTTTTTTTCTTTTCTACTTTGGCTGTCTTGCCAAAATTCTTTATTACTGGGCAACGATTGGTTAGAACGATACCAAACAAATTGTTATACTATATAATTTTAGACAGACATCTCACAGTTACTTCAACGAGCACTTACAAGCAACCGGCTGCACTGAGCAGACATGTCCCTTTGAACACATCGCAATGAATTTCAACTAGAAATTATATCTATCTCAGAAGGCACTATCAGACCACCGCCTTACAAGAGGATATCACCAAACTGATGACATCTTTTCGTAGAGAAGTAGAAAAAGAAAAAAGTACTAATACTAACACTAATATTAAAGAGGAAAATGAAATAACGAAGACTAATACTAAAAAACAAATACAGAGACGAAAGGGTGTAAAAAGAAAAAAGTAATCTGATAGGTTACAATTATGAGCCTGTGTTGGGCTTTAAAAAATTACATATTATTAGAATAAAAAAGCTTTGTATCTAACTCTACTCTAATAATATATGTATCTATATTGAAAAATCTATGTAAAAAAAAAATGTCCTAAACTAAACTAGAAAATCTAGACAGAGTAGTTAGAAAAAAGAAACTGTAGTCTCGAAGTATTGTTTGTAGTTCACCAAAGTCGAGACATATTACCATCGTATATCTCAGATACACTGTTTCTGTATGTAGTGATCTTCTATTCAGTCTACTCTAATGTATCTGATCGCAGTCTACTAGTTCAATGGTAACCCAGGGTGCCCCAAGCTACACTAAATAAACAACACATCGTAAACATCTGCTTTGGGAAATAAACAATACCGACTGTTTTGGTGATTTTATATATTGATCTTTTGGAGGAGATAAACTAAGATGCTTACTTTTTTGACAAATTTTCTCGAAAAAAGTAGTGGGCTAATGAAACTTTGTGGATTCTTCCTTGTAAATTTTACAGTTGTATAGAGATTATCTCCAGTTTTTTTTAATATACTTAGTATCAACCTAGTTGTTCTATATTTCCAGAATATCTTTCTAGTTTGGATGCCGAATATAATAGAGGAGTCCACTTCTAAGAAAGCTTGACCTCTACAAAAACTATACAAAGTAGTCGCTCCTCAGTTTTATATTCTTTGTACTTCGTCGACAACACACCTATTTGTGTAGAACCAAGTATATTATCACTCTTTGATGTCTTTTATAACACTGACTATAGTTCGAATTTTTTGAACTTGTTGACTAGAAGATCGTTGGAAAGAGTTGTGACTGAATCTGATTGTATGCTTATAGGCATATAAATTATAGTATAAATTTTTTTTTATTATAATTTTGCTGTATACATAATATAGGTTTTATTACAATTCTATTAGATAATATATTAGTAACTATCTATATTTATCCTATATAACTATTTTTATATAGCAAATTACTTCTTATTTTCTATTAAAGAACTAATTTAAAGTACAACTAGTTATAGTAAGAGAAGGAGATACTCAGACTAGTGCTCTTTATTATTGCTTATTACTTAATAGTTGACCTAGTTTTTTTCAGACTATACAACAACTACTAGCAAACCCAGCAACCATTAATTAGCTACAAGATGATTTTTTATCAAATAAATTCTATACATTTACAAGCAGATTACACTGCTTCTTGAACCACTTTGCCCTTATAGAGTTTATATAGACATTTAAAACTACACTACTCTCTACTTGGGTCTTGCCAAATGGGTATTGATCTTGTCAAAGTTCTTAAAAATTATTCAGCTATAAGGACTTATCTTGGGTTTGCACTACTCTTCGCTAGTTTGCATACTTTTGTATAACTTGTATATTATACGAATGCTCTATAAGTTCTCTCAGTTTGGTTAAATTGGTAAATACCAAGTTACAAGACTGAGCTCTAACTTTAATAAGCACTATGCATAATACAACTTCAACAAGAAAGATCATAGCTATACATAAATAAAAATTTAAAAATTCGCCTATAACAAGATTCAAACCTTAGATATACTGCTTGGAGGGTGACAACTTAATCAGGTCCCTGAAATATATACTGAGGAATAAGGTTTTACAAAATTATTAAATATAGAAGGATTTGTAAAAAAAAGCAAAAATAAGCAAACTAATTATTATAAATAGGTGTTATTTAAAGCCAGGTCCATCACAAGATCTTTCATTATACACGACCAATCAAAATCTCTAATTTTTGTTTATACAGATTAGCCCAACGAAGCAAAAAAAGTAAAAAATGCTAAAAATACAAGAAACCAATATCTAAACCTATTTTAGTACATTAAGAAAAAATGTTGAGAGGACGATTTTACATATAAAAGTTATCTAATATTAGTTTATATAGGCCCTAAACTTAGTGTTTGTAGTCGATCCAAATTTATCGACTAGACTAAGTCGATATTTAAAAATCGGCTTAGCCGGCTAAGTTGTAGTTGATCATCCTAATTAGTTAATTAAAGCATGTGATTTAAAAATAGATATGATTAGTCAATTATTCATTGAATCTGGTACATATGTATATACGTACATACGTACCAGTTTGTAATTGATTATTATCAACTTAATTAAAAACTCTAGCTAAGTCGAAGTCAATCATCTTTATCTTAGACTTTTGGAAATTATCAAATTGTTTCCTTGTATTTTATGTTCATTGAATTTCTTCTGGGAGGATAATATAAACTACCAAATCAGCTTAAATCTGATTGGTTACTGTAATTTTCAATATAGTTTAATATGAAATCAACTAAGTCGATTTTTTGAAAAATCAGCTAACTAAACCAGCTAAGCCGATAAAATCGACTAATGCAAAATCAACTACAAATACTACCTAAACTGACCTTAACCTTAATATTAATTTAAATTCATAATGAACTCAGCTTTAAGTGTCCTCTATAAATAGAAATAATCTGTACAAAAAAGGTTAATAAAAGCAAACTCTAATCTGATCTATCTATATATATTTTGGGATTCTACTTGGAAGCATAAAATCTAAGGATTTTTAATCCTCTGTAACCCAAAAGTGAAGAGCACTATTTCAGATGTGAAGCTCTGTAGCTATATGTACAAGACCAGAAAAAGAAATTCTCAGAAGGAGGTCCAATCGTGAAGCATTGCTAATGTGCATATCCCTTATAGAAGGTTCTGTTACACAAAAAATTATATATATAAGTTTTCAATTAGAGGTGATTGGAACAATACCAACATCTTTAGCAGTTGAGGTACTTGCTTGAAAAAGTGATATGATAGTAACAAAACTGGAGTATTGCAAAAAGTGGTGAACACAAAGATAACCTGTGGTAAAGAATTAGTTCAACCAGAATTGGAAGCACTTCTAGCATCCTATATGATATCTGGTTAAGAAATAGATTACTAAAATAAAGAAAGATTGGCAAGCACCTTGGGATATGTTTAAAATACAGCAAAAAATGGCAAGGCTATATCCAACTGTAAGTAGTAATACAAAATATAACACTTGAAATACCAATATTAGTAAGCACCAAAGAAGGTTGAAATACTTTTAATTTAGAAGTGGCTCTGTTACAAAAAACTCGGTTGAAAGTTTCGATGCCAAATCTAGTGATATACCAATTTGTGAAATATCTGTTAACAAGATCTGTATATATATAACCAACATTGTATGAAACTATAACACTAACATTAAAAGTAACCATGAAGCTATAATTGCTAGATGTCCTTTAATGGGATCTGTAACAGATACCACACTGAGTACCAAGCTGAAACTATTATATTATTAGTATGAGAAATGTGTAAATCTATAGGTAAGAAATTGATAATAAGAGAAGTATACAAAAATTCAGGTCAGACATTAAGGCTTTAGTAGATTTAGGTTACGGATAAAATAGTCTGAGTTTAGTATTCTTAGATTAGTCAATAAGTAGGTACATAAGTGAGCAACAAGGTTGTATAGTAGTATACAGACTTATGATTTCATAAAGATATATGAGGTATGACCTTACCTTAACACTAAAAAAAAATGCCTAATATTACCTTAATAATATATACAATTTCACCTTCTATATATTAATTAAAGAAGACTATAGTATAGTATATATCTATCTTAAGTCTGAGTATAGATATATATGACATAGTTATTATAGAATACCTGTCAAAAGTTACAAATACTTTCTTCTTATTCCTCTGTCCACTACTTTTAATATTCATTCTTTTAAACCAGAATCTTTCTCTAATATAATTAGAGATGACCAAATCTACAACCCATATTATTACTCCTGATTAGACCTTTATCTTGATCTCTATAATACTGAACAAACTACTAATCAAGATCCAAGACCTCTTTCACATCTAGCAACATACTATAATAAATTTTTCAGATATTACCAATTGCCAATACTATCAGAACCACAAACTATTGTCTTATTCCTCAGTTATCTCAACCTTTTTGAGTATGACTTAGAGAAGCATTTCTATACTCTTACTATTTCTATTAACAAAGACTATTCAGAAGCATACGTTTACTTGTCTTCTAAATTAAAACTATTATCAAACCACTTTGTACTATGTAAAAAAGCCTTATAATACTACTATAATATTCCTCTTAAATCAAATTATTCTAATCTATTTATTCAAACTATTACAAACTCTTAAATATTATCAATACCTCACTCTGAATATATAACATCTAATATATTACCAGATCTCTTTTTATTAACTCTATCATCTACATATGAACCTTTTATAGCAGAAGTACAAACTGCTACCTCTTCTAATACAAATTATCAACAAACTCAATATACACTACCTAAAAGTTTACCAGATCTTATATTCAAATTAAATATTACAATACACAATATACAAAGATACAATTTACAAGAAAAAAGACTATTATAAGAAGATTATTACTTAACTAACAATCTACATATCATTAATTTAACAGAAACTAAAATTAAAATAGTATACCAACAAAATTTTTTAATACTTAACAATATAGATATTACTGGTTTAACTCATTAACATCAAAAGAAAGAATATATATAATACTTCGCAACTATATTTAACCTTATATATACAAAATACTTACACACCCAAGTGGAGCAATTGCTATCAACCTATTCTTTAAATATAATTACAAACTTTGAATAATTTTTGTATACCTTTCATCAACTAACAGTGCTATCTAAAACTTATACAGGACACAGTTATTATATAGATACAACAAGCCTTATCTAATAACCTACAACCTATTATTTTAGATGATTTTAATACTAATAATAATACTATTATCTCTTCTGTAACTAAATTTTAACTCCTTAACAACCTATATAATACCAACATATATGACCTGACAAATCATATAAACAATCTACAAAATATCTGATACAATACTAGATATCAAAGCAGAATTGACTATATTTAGGCAAATGATATTCTTATATCCTACTTGTATACTTTTAAGCTCAATAATCTATTATCTTTAACTTATAGCAACCACCAGATCCTAATATCTAACTGGATATTTTTATTTACATTAGCTAGAACTAATTACAAATCTAAATATAAATATAAAATTATGAATACAAACAAATACTAATGAACAATAAGAAAACTTTACTAATCAAATCAACTCCAATATGATCTAATATCACATACCTTTATCTACTACTACAACTGAAAGTCTTGAAAAAATATAGCACAAAATTTATATTTGCATTATAAATGCTGCAATTCAACATGTCTCTAACAAAAAATATACTATTAAACATCTATTTCACACCTTTATATTCAAAGCAACTCAACTTTACAAGGATCTTAAAACTATAAATACATCATATATTACACTAAAAAGTTCTTCTTATATAATATCTGTCTATTTGACAATATTTTTAATCTAATTAGTTATATCAATACAGCTCATAATTTTTCTATTAACAATTCATCTACCCAATAAACAGAACTGACAACATGGCTTCAACATATAAAAACATACTAAAAAACATTTTATAATGCTAGAAATCTAAAAAATGCTTAACATTTACAAAAGTATATAAACAAAACTATAGACAAAAGATGTGATCAACTGCTATTACAACCTACTAAATGATTAACAGTATACTTAACAAATATAAAGAGGCTATATACTTTCAGAATATTAAAACAGATAACAATATTATTACTGACCCAAAAGATATCAAACAGTATATTACCAATTATTTTGATAAATAGACAGCATATTAACCTTATAATGACACACTTTTTAATCAATACTGGCAAACTGAATATGAACCTATCCTCTCTATCAACTTCTCATAATATAATTCTATACTTGAAGAGATTAGTATTAAGGGAGTACTACAAACTATTCAACAACTTCTAACAATAAAGCCTGTTGGCCATCTAGAATTAGCTATGAAATAATTAAATATACAGGTCCAAATATACTATTTGCAATCACTGCTTTACTTAATTGTATCTTGTCGCAGATTAAAATGAAATCTGATTAAAATGAAACTGGGGACCTCTCATACTCACCTTTAGAGCCTATAAAATCCACATATACTTATTTATTAATAAACCTATCCCTAAACCCTACCCCTAATACTAAAAAGAACCCCAAAAAATGTCCCACAAAAAATTTTAAATTTTTCTTAAAAAACAGAAAAATTTTTGTTTTGATCAGATTTTGTTTTAATCTGTGACATATCTTACTATACACAATATACCTAAACAATGAAAAAACAATAGGATCTACTCAATATCAAAAAAGCTTCAATTTAATAACAACCTAAATAATACTTGTCTTATTAGTCTTATTGAATATATTAAAAAATTTTATATCAAAATTCTCACTAACTGACTATCCAAAGTCTTTATTATACACCCAATTCTTAATCCTCACAACTATATTGTATTTCTTGGCAACTCTACTAATAACCCAATACATATACTCAATAACTTTTTGAAGCTGCTAAATATACAAAAAAACAGATTTAGATTCTATCACAAGACATAAATAAAGCTTATAATTTAGTTAATATATACCTTCTTTACAAAGTTTTGCAATGCCTTAACATGTCTACTCAACTTATACAAATTATTATTAACCTACTACAAAATCATACAAATCAAGTTATTACAAATTATAGACTATCATCTCTCTACACTGTACAAGATGGAATTAACTAAGAAGAAACAATAATATTTCTTCTTTGGCATATTTATTATGATCTTTTTATTGCATATATTAATAAAACCTATATTAGATACTCATCTATAGTTAAATAGATTACTTAACTTAATTCTACTAAACACAAAGAAACATCATTTTTCACATTTATATTAGCCTATATAGATGATACTCTGTAGCTTGCTAAGTCACTTGAACAGTTACAACAAATAATACAAACAGCATCTCTATTTTACAGAATAACAAATATTAAAGTAAATCTACAAAAATCAGTATTGGTATCAAATACTAATCAAACTTCAAATATTAGTTTTATGAATCACTTTATCCAAACACAATCTTAATACATCCCATTCAAGTTTTTGGGATGCTGGTTCACAGCTATACTCAAATATGCTACACAAATAAAACTTATTAAATAAGAAATATTTGGTCTCAACAATATACTCAAAACAAAAAATATTACTAACAAGCAAGCTATCTACATTATCAACAATAGCATTATTTCTATTTTAGAGTATTGTATACACAACATAATACTTTCTAGAACTACATATAATTTAATCCTTTTATAATATCTAACCACAGCTAAATATAAAGCCAAATTATCTATTACTATACCTAACAGTATACTGCTCAATTATAATATATATAGTATTAAAAACATATAGAATATCCAACTACAACACTATATCTCCAACTTCTTATTTTGATTAAATGATCAAGGCTTCATGGGCTCAAGTATCCACATATGACTCCAATATATAAAACAACCTTTGGTCTACAACTAACATTCTTCAACACTTGAATCCACAATTGATAGACTTAATAAAAATATAACAACTTTTAAAATTATACAACTATTTAATACACTTCAATTATCTAATAATATACACACAAACTATCTCTAACTATTTTTTTTTTTTGGTATTAAGGTGAGGTCTTGCTTATATCTTTATTAATAATTTTAAGAATAGTAACTAATATATCAATACAGTATATATTATACTTATTATTAATTCTAATAAACAACTATATAATATATAATTCAAAAGAAAATCAAGAATACTGATTTACCTGCCCAGATATATCTAAACTAAATACACTTATCATCAATACTATACAACAATTTTTTAACATTTCAGACTAAATATCACTAATACTCAACTACATAAATTATAAACTAAGCTTATAAACTATCCAAGCTTTTCATATAACTACCAGTATAATAATATTAACCTATATACAACTATCCAAGAGTTTATTTCTACATCTCTTATAAAACTATAAGGGAATATACAGACTCTACTTAAATTGCAACAAAAACAACTATCAGGATTCTAAAATATACATAGATAGATCAGGTTAGAGTTTGCTTATTTTTAACCTTTTTTGTATAGATTATTTTTATTTTTAGTAATTAGTTTGCTTATTTTTGCTCTTTTTCTTGCAGATCTTTTTATATTTAGTAATTTTTTACAAAACTTTACCCCTCAGTATATATTTCGAGGTCCTTAACTATCTAACTACTTTTACAATTATCACAAAATATATATGATCAGTTATGAATACTATACTGTACAAAACTCTTGTAATAGAAACAACAAAATCATATATCTTTAAAACTCAATCACAATACAACAACTACTTATATAACAAATACTTGTAATACAACACAATTTAAAATACTAAACACTTATAGCTGCCTTTGTGACTTACTAGACTAACAATATAATGATAATACTTGTTACTCCTTAGGAAAGCAATTAAAAAAATATTTCTATAGACTATTATATAGATTAAATATAGCACTCCAACTAACAATATTTTATATTATCAAATCTAGGTGAGTTTTAACCTACTATAGTAGATTTAGATTGCAGATGAATCAGAATTTCTATAGAGGGGTACCATATTATTGTGGACACTTTTTAAAAATTAATATTAAGCTAAATAAGCAAGATATTAAGTCCAAAATTATATAAAAAATTGCTTAAATCTAAGGCTTTTAAATAAAAAAAAAATTCATAAATTTTTATACAATAGTTGTTGAAATAGTTAATATTACACAAAAATGTGTAATATTACACCAATACAAAAATAGTAATTATATAAATTTGGTTAGATTAATTTTTCATAAAATAACATAATTTTTTTTTTTTTTTTTTTTAATGTTAAGGTGACCACTTTGGAGTCTGGCATGTTTTATTAAACTTTGGATCGAATACCAGAATAATCACATGGGCTACCCCTGACTTTGTTATATTAACGAGAATATATTCTAGCTATATATACAACTTTTGGTTGTCTATTTAAGCAGTCTTGCATATGTAACCTATATGAACTACACTAAATGCTGTATCTATAACCCACTATTACTTGAGTTATCCAATTAAACCCTCTGATCAACTTAGCACTATCAGAATATTCTCCTCAAAGAAGAACTGCTATATAAGCCTCTTAGAACTTTAAAGCAAATACACACTATCATATAGGAGGGTCCTTTATCCTCATAGTAAACCTATCAGAGCAGTTCATGTCTCACACATGTATCACCTAGATTTTTAGTAATTTACACCTAGGCCACGGTCAAGTACTTGTAGTTTTTTACCTCTGCTACTATTACCTACTCTGTATTATTGCAAAATTCATCCAAACCCTAGCATCCACTTTATGAACTATCAACAGTACTTCAATGCCAACTGTCAGCACCTTAAACTTCCAATTCAGATGGCCCAAGAAGGACCAGTGGGCATCTTCTGGTATTCTAAATAAATCCTTTTTCCTCCAGCTAATCTGGCGGCCTGGTTGGTGTAATGCTTGCCAAATACTTGGTCCTCGTTCAGTTTGCCTTCAGTGTCTGGTTCCTCAGATGATAATCCTTTATGTAGTGCTATTAAAGATCTGTGCTGCCTCTCTACTTAGGACTTCCCAAGCAGACTTCTGTATCTCCTGATCTCTTAGATTTATTTGGCTACTTCATTCAGGCTTTATATAATTTATATATTATACTATATTTCACAACCCTCCCAATATGAGTTGGTGAGACCAAGGTTACAGGTGCTGACCCAATTAACATGTTATATTGTTTTACTGTAACGCATTTTCGCAAATTCGAATTTCGTCACCAGTGAGATTCAAACTCTTGTACTGCCACTTGGGGATGTGACAACTTACCAACTACACTAAGTCACAATACTCTTAATAATATAATTTTTTATTAAATAAACTAAATTTGATTATTATATAAAATTTGTTTAATATAGAGTGTGGCAACTTAGTGAAGTGGTTAGGTTGTCACTCCCCAAGTGGCATATCTAGAGTTCAATTCCCACCAATAGCGAAAAATTGAATTTTTTTGTATAATGGCAACTCTCTTATATATTGAGAAGAAGATCCTGTAACATCAATTACACATTATATAGGAAGAATATCCATTGTACTATCAGGTCAATCTAAGGAAAATCTGGGTCATTTGTATAATGTAGAGTTGCACAAAGAGAATACAAAACTGATAAGATGGTGTAAACTTATAATAAGTTCTTCGAATCATGTTAATCTGATGAATGGTGCTATGAGAAGCCTACTTGGCAAGACCTGAGTAGAGAGTTAGCACAAGCTTTTGATGGTGCTTACCAGAATAGGCTCCACCCGAGGCTAGAAAACTGGACAAGGCAAGAGTATCAGCAAGTTACTCCACCAACCAGGCCATCAGGTCGACTGGAGAAAAGACTGGTGTCTTTTTTGGGCCATCTGGATTGGTAGTCTGGAGAGACTGGCTAGAGGGTATTGAAAGAGAAGATACTGGGTTGTCTTGAAGAAAGGATACCAGTGCTTGAGTGAACTTTGCAAAAGCCAGGTAGTTAGATGATGTGGCCTGTCTATAAAGGTTTAGAACTTATCTGGCTATCTATCTGTGGTAGAGATTAGCAGTGTGGCCTGCCTGTAAAGGTATAGAACCTATCCAGTAATATCTATCTGAAAAAGACTAGATCATATATTAAAAGTAGATGACAGACGGCTCTAGCAGATAATATACTCAAGAATAAATCGGTTAAATATCGGTAGTTCTAGAGGTGAACTTGTAACAATTTCAGAACTTGGACTAACTAATATATCATATATTCCAGATAAAGTTAGATGGATTGGTATAGGAAACTCAGATCAGAGGGTTTAATTGGATAGCTTAAGTAATAGTGAGTTATAGGTAATAATAGATAGATACTTAATTAGGTGCTTAAAAAGCACAGATATAGCTAGTATATACTCTTGTTAGAATGTACTTGTCTGGAGCCCCTTTGAAAAGGGCACTACATGATCCTAGTATCTAATAAAAGCAGTAAGCCAAAGAGGCTAACCTTGACTACAAAAAAAAAAAAATTTGTTTAGTATAATAAATTATATATAATTCTAAATTTTTAAGAGCTTTTAAAAAAATTTTAACCTAAATATTATTACTAAATATAAAACTAAATTATTCAATTTAAAATTAACAAATTGCTATGCTGATATCCAAAACTCTCTCTGACGATTACTCGTACCAAACTTACAGCTAATGAAAACAGAAACTTGTTGGAGAAAAGTAGAAAAAACAACTATACAATAATAGTTTTTACAGAGGTCAAGGATTTCCATGTTTCCTTCAGACTTATCTGTATATTCAGTATGCAAGTTAAAAGCATTTCTGTACAAGATAACTGGCAAGAAGGTGGTGCTAATATACAGAAATTTTTAATAGAAGCTCTGCTTCTGTTGATGAAGTTAAAAATAGTTGGTCTAAGAAGAACAACAAGCGAGTTTTCAACACACTCCTTACCAAAGTTTAAGGCTACCTGCAAACCAAAACCCTCTTCTATACCCCACTCTCTTGGTCTTTGCGAAATTTCTACAAAAAGTGGGAAAAATAGTGTACTCCCATCAAAAGATTGATAATAACAATCACTACTAAAAAAAGAAATATATATATACATGTACATATATGCTTTAGGTTATAGTATTAGATACTTTTTCCTCAAGAGGTTACAGTAGTTATACTGAGAGTGTCTGATCTGCCAACATGGGTCGATGGACAATAGCTCACAAACTTTGCCCAGGAAATTACAGGTTGAAACATTGCAGAAAGTTTGTCGACGGTTTGGGATAGCAACTAGAAGTTTTGACCCTTGGAGCTCTACTTCAAGACCAGATGGTTTTTTACATTTTTACATCATGAATATAAATATAAATAACTAGCATAGAGTTTTAGTTTAGATTATTTGTAACACAATATAATTTTTACAATTCTGCATGGGTTTAATAGTGCTATCTTTGTTTTCTTTTCTTTTCTTTTCTTTTTTCATTATTTGTTTATTTGGTTTTATTGGTTTAGATGGACCAGAACTCGATGCTATAGTATTTCCTCATTTTTGTTTTGCCCTTTGCATTTGTATTTGTATTTCATTTGGTAAAAAGGAAAGCTAACTTTGATATGGTGTGTAGCACTAGCTCATGACTAAAGGATAACCTCTAGTAAGTTAGAGGCCTGAAGAGAGGCTTAAAGTCTACTAAGGCAAGTTATATTTGGCAAAAGCATGGGTAAGCTACTTTACAGGTGATTAGTATAGTTATTATTAGAGAATATAAATTTTTTAATTTAGTTAATCTACAAATAAAAAGTGGCAGGACTGCCAAATTATAAAAAAAAAAATTAACAAATTGCTAAAAATAATAATTTTTATTATTTTTAATAATTTTATAAATATTTTTTTAAAAAATCTAAAAATTTCAGAATATGTATATTTTTTTATACTGAAGAAATTTTATTTAATAATTAAGCTTAGTTTACTTAATAAAAAATTAAGTTTAATATGTACTAAAAATTAAATTTAAGGGTGTAGCAACTTAGTGAAGTTAGCAAGTTGTCGTATTTCCAAGCAGCAGAACTAGAGTTTGAATCTCACTGGTAACGAAAATTCAAATTTATAAAAAATGCATTTGGAAAACTGTATTCTATTGGGTTATAGAACCTGTAATGGTGGTCATACCAGCTTGTACTGGGAGGTAGTAGAACATGTAGTGTAATGTATGAGTTATATAAAATTTGAGTGAAGCTATCAGATAAATTTAGCGAATTTACAAGATATAGAAGCCTGCTTGACAAGACCCGAGTAGAGAGGTAGTACAGATCTTTGACAGTTACTATGTAAAAGATGATCAACTGAATACCAGAAAACCAAACGAGACTGAGATGTTTGGCAAAGCACTATACCAATCAGACTGTCAGATAACCAGAAGAAGAGTTTCGCCCTTCCAGGCCATCAGATTGGGAGTTTGGGTTTCTGGAGGTATAGGAAGGAGTTCGTAAAGTAGGTACCGAGGTTTGGTTAAACTCTACAAGGGCAGTAGTAGGTAACTGTAGTAGCCTCGACTTGCAAGTACTTGTCTTCAGACTCAGCATAAATTACTAAAAAGGTCTAGTCTGGAAATATATGCAATATAGAAGGATTAGGAGGTATATACTATACTCTTCTTAGAGTAACCTGGTAAGTATGAGAACTCTACTAGGTTATCTATCGAATTAAAGACAAGTAATATAGCACATGTTGATCTGGGTGGTCTTTAATAAAGCAGCACAAGGTTATGGGTTGGTGTAATTAAGGTAATGGTGCAGGATGAAAAACACCAGAGAGTTTAATTGGATAGTTCAAGTAATAGTGGATTATAGATACAGCATCTAGTATAAACCCTAGTAATAGATAGCTACTTAATTAGACGTTCAAAAGGCGCAGGTATGGTTAGTATATACTCTTATTAACTAAAAATATACTACTAATATATCTAATAAAAATTCACACTTCCGCGACATTGTAAAGGTAAAAAAAAAAAAATAAATTTGATATTTATACTAAATCTTTATTAAAAACTAGATTTTAGTACTAATGAAAAATTGTAAAATTAAGGATGCAAATCACTAACTCTTCCCAACGATTATTTGTACCATGTTTTCTCTAAAAACAATTGCACTTTTCTCAATATTTTATTAAGTAAACACATTCTGGCTGCCTAAGTAAAATTGTTT
>CAJVPZ010001215.1:0-15194 GCA_910592135.1 Racocetra fulgida | reverse complement strand
TTAATAAGTTTTGATGCTTCTATGAATTTTATAAAATGTACTATTTTTAGTACAAAATAGTAAATCCAATCCATTAATATCGAAATGTTTGTCTAACATTCTGAAATAAATCCTGGAAGTATCTGTATTGCCTTTTCTGATATAGACGACCAACTTTATTAGAAACAAAAAAAAAGAAAATAATAATAAATTTATTACAGTGATTCGCAAAATCTAACCTCAAGAAGGGTAATTTGTTCCCGAACATTTATGTTGTTAATACAGTGTTATTTGTAAAAGCCTATGTTTTCTTCACTCAACGCCATCGAAATTTCAAAAAGAGAAGCGTCTAAGTTATTTAGTGTGACATGTTTTTTATAAAAAGCTCATATAAATATGTTCATATTTTTAGAACTAAGCTTATTAACCATTGATGATTTATGAAAAAGCATGGATATAAAAATATAACTTACGTTATAAAAACACATTCATTTAAGAAATCATTTTACAAACTTGATTTGTAAGCGCTACTGTCCGAGTTGATAACATGAACGTCAATCTCTTGAAAACAATTTTGCATTACAAAATGAGACTATGTTCCATATTTGAAAATAAAATAAATTCAATTTATCCTTCGCGATTAGTATTAGGTATCAGGGCTTCAGACACCATAGTAATATGCTGGCCATTTAAAAATTGTCGTTATTGATCTATTTTATATTAGAATTTAATTGGCCAGAATAACAATTCAAGCATGCATGTAATATTATATATTGCATAATTGTTTACATAAGATATTCGATTAATAGATTAATATATACAGTAATATATTCGTTATAATATAATAGACTCTAATTTGATGGATCAAAAACAACACTTCAAACAATTGGCATTGGCGCAGTAAATGGCCGGCATATTACTATGGCGTCTGAAGCCCTGTTGGGTATGCAAAACGCTTATTTTATTTATAATCGTTGTTATTTTATTACTTCATATTATGAAGATCATTATTATATTACATGTCAAAGCTATTACCTCATTTCAATAATTGATTACATTCCAATTGGTATTTACTGGATCTTTATTAAAAATGATTTTGTGATATATAGTGATTACTATGTTTCGTAAGATCACTTTTAAGACATCGAATTTTGCATGCTGTTCGGGACTAGAATGTTATGCGAGATCAATCTCTTGAGATCTAAATTGGGTTGTATATCACTTTTATGCGATAATATTAATGTTAATATACTAGAGACAATTGTTTAAACGAACTAAAGGTTTTAAATAAAAAATTAAATGCCAAATTAAGAAAAACTATTTGGGGCTTAAGCCCTTTTAATCAAAGTTCTAATATTTTTTGGGCTAAAGTTTTTAACAAAAGCGAATGTCCAAATTAGGAATTAAATAAATGATCTAAACTTAGTGAAATTAGATCTTTTAAATAAAAGTGAAATTTAAAGCCTAAACAAAAGCTAGATTACAAGTTGAGACAATAATATCGTTTTGTCTTTTAGAATCGCTAATGTCTCTTAATCACGATTATGATTAATTAATCGTGATTGTGTCACGATTGTGATTGATCGTGTTTATAACTTATTCATTTTGCTTTTGTTTATTTTCAAAAGTATGAAATGTAATTGTTTGTGACTTTAATATTGATACAAAAATTTTATTTAAATCTTTCTTTTTCATTTTTCATTATAAATTTTCACGTACAAAAAAATTAAAGTAAACCTAGTTTGTAACTTCACAGCGAATAATCGTTGATTAAATAAATAAAAATATTAGTTAAAAATAAGATCATAAAAATCAATACTAAAAAGAATGACCCCATGAGAGTAAAAAAAAAACAATTCTAAAAATAAGTCTGCACCCAAAATCTAAAAAGTTGACAAAACTACTTATCTGAATTCTATTTCAAATGCGCTTAAATTGCTTAATAGCTCTGGACATCCTAGTATATGTGAAGCCGCTCGGAGGTTTGGAATTGCAGAGACAACCTTAAGACGTGCAGTTAAAAATAACGGTTTGCCCAAACATCCCAGTTGTGAAACTATTTTGAATACCCATGAAGAAGAGCAATTAGTGGTTTATTGTAAGAATATACAAAGTTTGAGGTTTGGATTGACAAGATCAGGAATAAACCATTGTGTTATGGAAATCATGCATAGTAACAAACGTAATCACTCATTTATCAACAAAGGACCTGTTAAGACCTGGTGGGCACATTTTATGAAAGACCACCCAGATTTATCTTTTTGTGTACTCTAGGTCTTATCAGAAGCCCGTGCACAAAGGGCAAATCCAATAATTATAAATGATCATTTTAAAAAGCTTCGCCAAATAATTCAAGACCACGCACTCACTGCTGATTATATTTGGAACATAGACGAAATGGGCTTTGTCCTCTCTCCAAAACTTAAAAAAGTTATTGCAGCAAAAGGCGCCCGTCAATTCCATAAAATATCTCATGGAAATAGAACAGACCACATATCCGTTGCTCCAACAATTTCAGCTGCTGGCGAATACATTTCTTCATTAATAATATATAAAGGTGTTCGTATGATCCAGGTAGGATGGCATATTATTAGGTTGTAGATTGTTAGTTTTGTTGAAGAATTCTAATTGTTACATTTTTTTAACAAAAAATTTAAACGAACTTTATTTTTACAACCGCTAATCTCAGGTCTATTAACTGGGATACCACAGGACCCCAAATAATACTAATAAAGATGAGAGATAAGTTAATAATACATTTTAAATATTTTTTCCACTTTAAGAATTCTAATTTTGACTAATTTAAACCTTGCACTTTATAAATAATGATTTATTTGTCCAATTAAATTATATAACATATATACAGTTATATATAAGTGCAGGAGAGAGAAAAGGATGCACTCATTTTTTAATAAGTTATTAATTATTTATCCAATTCAGCTCTTCTTAATTTACAGCATTTTGAACATTAAATATATCCAATATTGATATTATTAATATCAGATATATTTAATGACCGAAATGCTATAAATTAGAAGGACTGAATCAGATAAATAATTAATAACTTGCTAAAAAAACGAGTGTGCCCTTTTCCTTCTCTCGCACTCATATAGTATCAAAAGCAATTACAAAGGTACTTTAACTATTTTATTATTAATTAATAAAATTAATTTAATTTAATATACTGTGCCAAAATACAATATTTATTTGTTTTGTTTAATAGAACTAAATAAGTTACGAAGAAATTTTATTTTCAACAAATAAAAATCTAATTTATAAAATATAAATGTATCATTATAGTATAATTTATTTAAAGATATTTGAAACTATAATCTCTTAATAAATGTTTAAAAATTTGCAAAAATAAAAGTTTAACTTTATAATTTTAGAGAAGGTCTACAAAGTTAACTTTTTTTAAAAAAATTTTTATTATTTGAGAAAATATAATTTATTGTAGTTATATAAAATTTAAAAATCATTCAATTTTACAAGCAATAATAAATAGTGCAAATTGATATAACTAAAAAATTAATAAAATAAATAACTGATTTAATTTGCTTTTTATATTATATATCTCTATTTAAAATTTGCTATAAAGATATATTTACAAATCTAATTTTTTTCTGTCAAAATAATTTGTAACAAATCTAATTTCTTCTGTCAAAATAATTCATAACAAATCTAATTTCTTTCATCAAAATAATTTGTAACAAATCTAATTTTTTTCTGTTAAAATAATTCGTAACAAATTCTTGGTTAAAAATTCATTAAAACTTCTATATAAATCTAAAGCTTGTCCAAAAATAGTTACTATAATGTCTTTCATTAATATCAATAAAATTATCAAATTCAAGAAAATAGATCAAAAATTTAAGACTAATATAACTAAAAATCATATATCCTAAATTAGTTATAGATGAAAAAATATCTCGAAGTAGAAAAAAAACTCTAATAGAAAATAGGATAAAGAATCTATATTTAATACATTACTATGTATATAAGAATGATAATTAGAGCTTTTTTGATACATTGCCAAAATTTGTACCAAGCAAAGCTCATGATTAATATAAGCAAATCTATAATCAAGCTTGTGAAGAGGATTGTGCTCTCTAACATTAGCAACTGAAATTTCACTTATATCTAAATTTTAATAATCATTAGTAAATAAATTAAAAACTTAATGTAATTCTAATATTTTTGTTAATATTTGATAATACAGATAAATAGCAATGATTCTTTTAGTAGATTTTACATAACTTTTCCCTTTGTGATATTTCAAGATTTGATGTATAATTTGCAATTATACTACTAACAATATTTGGATAAATTAAATTTGTATAATTAAATTGTTGAGTTTTACGAATTGTTTTTTACTCCATATGTTGACTATTATAGGCTTCATGATTTCTTCGTAAATTAACCAGATAAAAATATTCAAAGTCCCAGATTTAGTAACACCAGTATCAAAGTTTTCATTTGATTCTAAATCCTGACTATTTAAAGAAGTTGTATCTGATAATAAAAAAGATAGCTCAAGATATGCATCCCTTAAATCTTTCTCAATATTATCATCACAAATATCAATTAAATTAGAATTAACCACAATATCTGCTGCTATTGCAATTATATATGAATCTGATATATTACTACTTTAAGATATACTACTATTAAAATAATCATAATAGTTATTATTCTCATTATTTAATGGATTTAACTTCTTAGTTAAAATATTTAAAATATTAAAAAATTGATCTTAATTAACTATCGAAAGAATTTTTGCAAAATTCCAAGCTTGCTGATATCCTTTATAAACAACATGAAGCAAATCAGCATCTGAAGACCACTGACACAATATATTAGCTATTTTTGCAAGCGTTCCAGTATTGTAATATGTAATATAGTCTAATAAAAGTAAATAAAATAAAATTTAAATATTTATTCAAATAGCTAATTAATATTTAAAAAAAATTAAACATCAGATTTTAAACTTATTCTTTAAATTATTAAGCTTAAAATTTGATTTTTTTTCAATAAAATTTACTAATTATATTTACCAATATCAGATATCTTATCTTTTATTATTTATTTAAAGTATTTATTATATACACTTTGTATATATATGAAACTTTTGGTACAAGTATAATAAATCAGAAAATGAAAAATCATTATTAATTTGGTGACTAAGTCTAAAAAAATGTTCACATCCTTCAGATCCATAAAGCCAAGGTAAAAGTGGATAAAAATTATAAAAATCACAATATGATATTATTAAAAGTATCTAAAATAAATAAATAAATAAATAAGGATAAATATATACATCGCACTATGCAATACACTTGTATATCGCGCTTATATATAAACAATAATCGCAAATCTATGTAACGCAAAATCAAAATCTATTTTTATATATCAATTAATCGGGTTTAACATTAGTTTAAGGCTGATAGTTAAAGGTTAGGGTAGTGTATAGTATATGGTAAAATTTTGCAAGGAATTTTTTTTATTAAGACGTTAAAAGCTGTTTCATATGCATAATTTTGAGATATTGATAGTTTCTTTAAAAAAAACAAAAATTAACATTACACCTGATTTTCACATTACACTGCAGATATATAATTTAATTGGTAGATTGTTGGGGTGCGATATATTGGTGCATTGCATAGTGTGATGTTTAATTAAGCCCAATAAATAAAATTAAATTGTAAATATTAATTATTTTAATATCATTAACTTATTAATAATTACTTTACAGACAGTTATTTTGTAGCTATTTTATAAACAAATTCATTTTATAGACAGTTATTTTACTAATAGCTTATTTTACAAAGTAATTCTATTTACTGTTGTTAAAACCAGGTTTATTAAAAATCTTATTTGTAAAATAAACTGCCAGTAAAATATGCTGTCTATAAAATAAACTCGTTTATTGTCTGTAAACTAAAATAATTTTTGTAAATAATATGAATCCAATTATTCTTACTAATGATTCAGCTAAGCTTATTAAAATATTAAATGTTTGCATTGCAAGAAAGTTTTTTTCTAAACTAACATAATTAGAACTAGTCAATTTAACTGATCTAATATATGATATCTATATTTTAAGAAAAAAATATGTCATCATAACCATATGAGCTCTTTTTAGATGAGAAATTGTTCTGTTTTGATATGCATCAATTAATTCACCTAATATAATATAAAATTTAATTTAAAAATTATTATTTTTAATTAAACAAATTAATGATATATTAATAACATACCAATTATAAACAAATAAATGAAAAGTCCATAATGCTCATTCTCAGAAATATTATTATTTATTACTTGATTAAGAAACGAAGAACAAAAAAGACGATAATATCTTGACAATCACAATTAATAATATCCTTTTTATATAAAACACAATCAGCTTGTTCATACAAATCTAATACTTGATTATATATTGCTATATTATTTTCTAAAATAAACAACCATGCTCCTGAAAACAATGCATTTCAAGCAGATTTTTGAGTATATAATAGATCTAAAACCCGAACTACTAGGCCAACGTCAGAAAAAACTGGGTAAGTAAAGTTTATATTATATATTGAATCATTGAAACTTATTGATTGTTCAGTAACTTTAGTCATTAAACTTTTTTGAGCATTAAATTCTGAAGTAGCACCATCAGCTTCAATAGAAACTATATGAATCAAAAGTTGTCTAGCTATTTCCAACACCTTTTGATGCATTCTTAAAATTTGTATTGATGTTTCATTATCATTATTTGGAAGTAATCCTATTACAACTGGCAGAAACTTTGGTAAAGATATCTTAAATTCAGAAAATTTGATTAATAAATATATATAGAATATATAAATTTTAATTATACTTTTCAAAATAATAGTATCTATAAGCTAATTTGTGTATTTAAATATTTATTTTGAGCTAAATTATTTGGCTTTTTTAGTTACAAATAAAAATTAAAAACTTTTACAATATATATTATTTTAAACTATTTATAAACATTTTAAACAATATAATTTTCAAATAATACAATACTCTATATTACAAAAATAATAAAAATATAAATACTTACTTGAAGTAAATATAAATAAACTTGTTTTGCAATTGCATTATTTGAAATTATATTTTGAATTATCAATTTTACTTCATTATAATTTTCAATGTGAGTTTGTTCAAGTAAGAAAGTAGATCCAATAATACACCCAAAATTCACAGAATAGCCAAGACGAGGATGAAGTTTAATATTATCAGTCATTATGATAACTGGTCCATTATAATTTATAGAATCTGCTAATTATTTAAAATGTGCTATATTTTCAAAGCAAATATCTGTATTATATATAAACTCTTCAGATTTTTGGCACAATAATCTGGATAAAAAATATTTTTATCCTCATTAATTTAATAGACAAATTGCGAATCATCTAAACAAATTTTTTTTTTTATATATAAATTTTATTATAAGTCTGAATGTGTAGCGCTTCTATCTAAAACTTTTTTTTACTAAATAAATCACTATTGAGTTTGTAATAAAAGTTGTAGAGCTCATCAAAATGTATCTAATAGTGAAAGAACATTAAAATCAGTCTGGTGATTCTTGAGAAATCTTTAAAAAACTTCTTTCTCACATATAAAATTTCTTTAAAAAAAATTGATTTTTTTTAAAAAAAATTTTATATGTGAGAAAGAAGTTTTTTTAAAGATTTCTCAAGAACCACCAGACTGATTTTAATATTCTTTCACTATTGGATGTATTTTGATGAGCTCTACAACTTTTGTTACAAACCCAAAAGTAATTTACTTAGTAAAAAAAAAGTTTTAGATAGAAGTGCTGTATATTCGGGCTTATAGTAAAATTTATATATAAAAAAAAATATATTTGTTTAAGTGACTTGCAATTTGTCTATTAATATATAGATTATATAATTTTATTACTATAAACTGCTATATACAAGACCTTCTCGGATATCAAACCTAGACTTAAATATAAATTTCAGTTTTTTTTCTTTCAACAGTACAAACTCTCTACTATATACTAGATTTGGGTTTAATACAGATTTTAATATTAATAAAATATAAAAGACCTGGATCTTTTATACTGCAGTTTACAGTATTATATTTTTTTATAAACTTCATATATTAAATAAATAATAATTTGATACCTTATATATCATAGTGTTTGTCCTGCTAGGTTTGTTCGAAAAAACTCATATACCTTTAAACTAAGGCTAGAAAGTACTACTGTAAAGTGAATAAAATCTTCAGAATACTTTAAGTTTTGAATGCCTTTGCTATAATCTTTACGTTAGGCTATTTGTATTATTATTTTATATAATTCTTTAAATGCAGGCTTTGATTCAAATGCTTCACTGAAGCTTTTTTCTGCTAATTTTAGCCAAAATGGCATTGAATTATTATCTTTAGTATGAAAAACTAAAGTCCAAAGTTCTTTTATATCTAAGTTTCCAAAGAATTTCAAAAGCGGATTATTTTTGAAATGTAATTTTGGTGTAAACTATCGATTTTTTGGTTTTGGAATAGGTTTGGAAAGTGCATTCTTAAAACATTATAATATTATTAAAATAAAGTATAAAAAAAACTTAAATACTTAAATATTTACCCTAAACACATGATCTCTAGTAAGTAAAATGCATTTTGCATATATTTGTTCAATTTGATATATATAGACTTCACATGCTGAGCTACGTATACACAAACATTCTTGATCAATTTTCTACTTAGATCTTGCGAATAATTCTTCATTAAGTTTTTTTGATTCATTTGATATAAGATTAGAGTAAAAAATTTTGTTTTTTTCATAAACTTTTGTGAAAAAAGTTCTTGTGCTACTTCTTTAACAGGTGGTGCTCTTCCAAAAACTATAAAGCCACTAACTCGTTCAATATATACAAGATGTTTCTCTTCACATAAACCAATACATGAATATTTTTTATCATATAGTTGTTCATATTGAGAATTAGAATTTTTTTATATCTCGAAATCCTTTGTTCTTAATATATAAACCATTAGATACATAAGACTCAATGCATGATTTTTTGTAGCTTCTTTTTAGTTTAATTGACTTTTTGCAATGTCTATAGCATACATACAATGAGCTCAAGATTTCTAGTATATCAAGATAATTAGCAAGTTCTGCTTGCTAAAAATTACAAATTTAATTAAATACAAATTAATACATGGGAACTATAAAAAAAAATTTAAACTTTAGACTTATATAATTTACAAGTCAGAAGTATAATCTTTTTTTGACAATCTTCAAATAAATATATTGCTTAAATTATCACTATCATTATATCATACTTTCTCTAAAATAGTTTTCAAATTCATACTGCAATTTCGTTTTTTTTAAAAGTTTGTTTGCTTGAAATTGTTAGCCCATTATTTAAATGTTCATTATCTATTGTTTCATAACTATCAAATGTCTTATAGCAATCTTAGATATTTGAAAATTCACTATCAGACTGTGAAAGCTTGGTAAAGATAAGCAACAAATCTATCAATATGCTTGACTAACAAATGTCTATAAAACTTCTAAATACACCAAAAATTTTGATTATACAATTTTAGCCAAAAGTAAAATTTTGAAAATTCTTGGTCACGATAGTGAAACCTTTAACTAGTCTTTAATCACAAAAAACCTTTTAACACAGCAAGGCTTTTGACCACAGCAAAATTTTAGTCATGACAAAACTTCTAACTACGAAAAACTTCTGGTTATAGCAAAACTTCTATCACAAAAAATTTCTGGTCACAGTACAAAACTTCTGTTCATGGCAAAACTTCAATCACAAAAGATTTTTGGTCACAGCAAAACTTCTAATCATAGTGAACTTCTGATCATGGTGAAATGTCTGACCTCCAGAAACTACTAATCCAAGTAAATTTCTGAATATAGCAAAGCTTTTAACAGTAAAACTTCTGTCAATTAATCATAGTAGTCTTAGTTAATTAACAATATTTTTATCACAGCAAAACTTGATTATAAGTAAACCCGATTACAGAATTATCGATTACTTTATTTCAAACTGATCTGCCATTCAAATTGTATATAAAAGCATAATTTCAAATTTTAGCCTGCATTAAACTTAATGCAGGTCAAAATTCGAAATAGTATCCTTAGCATTATTTTGCAAAATGTCTTTTTTTATAATTGTAGATGTTTATTGTAATAAAATGTATATCTATTTTAAATATTATCCTTTATTTTACCAATCCTAGTTTTAGCATTTCTGATTTATTAAAAAAGCCAGTTTAAACATATAATCCTCTAAAAAAATATAGATGTTTTTGTTCTATTTAGTATCCCGTCTTTGTTAATATTATCTGAGGTCTTAGCATCACTCAGTAACGTTATAGGATTTACCAACTCCGGGTACATGAAAAACATCTCTTTTAAATATACATCTAGCACTTTATTAATTCTATTTCACCTACTTGCCGGTCCTCTTAATTCTTAACACTTACAAGAGTCATGTTAACTATTTATGCATTAATTTTTGTCATGAAAATAGAATCTTGTTGTATGCACTATTACCGCATACAATGCATATTCTCTAGCTATCAGAAACCCCTTTTGCCAAACTCAAAAGAGAGTATAACAATGGTTGTGATAAACTTTATAGGAATAGTGGTGAGCTGGTGACTAAGCATATATTTGCAAAGGTACTCAGACCAGCATTTGCTACAATCTACACTCCTACAGCAATCACCAATGCCTATAAAGCTACAGGAATCTGGCTATTTAATTCAGACGCTATTAATCTAAACTGTCTCAATCCTTCATTAGTAATTAAACTGCTTGATTTTAATTTATCCTTCTCTTAGCAATCAGTTCAACAAGCCAATGACATTGTTCAAATATTCCAACAAACTCCTATATATGCTACTTTAAATAAAAAACTTGTATCTCTTAGAGAAGAAATAAAGTTGCTCAAAGAAGAAAATACATTATTAAAAAAAAATAATTTGTTAATGCAAGAGAAACTAAAAACTTTTAAAAATCCTGGTACTTGCCCTTTAAAGCCTGCATTAAAATATCTGGTCTGTCCTACCTAAGCCTCTAATGAATTAGATATTGATAATTCATCAGCTCAACTACCAAAGAAAAGAAAAACTTTGCTGTTTGCCCGACTTCTTACAAATGAGGAATCATTGCAGGAATTAAAAGAGGCAGACGATTTAGCAAAGAAGAAAGTTGAAACTGTGAAACATAAAAAAAAGAAGGCTCTTTGTAAAAAAGAAGAAAATCTTTGTAAAAAAGAAGAGAATCTTCAGAGGCAAGCTGAATGAGAATTGCAAAAGACACAAAGACAAGGTGCTCGTAAAAAAGCAAAAAAAGAATAAGGCGATATGTGTATTGATTATATCATGAATAAGATGTAGAATCATGTTAAATTTTATATTTTCTGATTAGCTATTTTGCTTCTCATACTTTAATTTCATGTTGATCTGTCGATCCACCACTTTACTACCAAATGTTGAAATTATTCAGCACTAACAAAAGTTATGAAATATAAGTTAACTTGCATTTTTTATTTTTTTAGAATTTAAATGGATTAAAAAATATTATATTAAAATAAAACTGTAATAATAAATTTTGAAATAAAGTTTTATTATAAGTGAGTTCTGATAAATTTTAAATCTGCCATAATACCCTACTTCATCTTATACTATTTAACATGTTATTATAATAACAATAAGCTTTTAATAATGCTTATGTTTTACGTAATTTGAATATTATATAGTTAAAACATTAGTAACTTTGAATTAAATAGTGGGTTGATAATATGTATGAATATATAGATATTATCATTTCATTAATTATATGGCTAAAGGTCATTTTGCATATCTAACAAAGATCGTGATAATTAAAATTACTCTAATTGATTTTCAAAATAACAATAATAAATCTCATTTCGCTAATAATTTATTTGCATATAGGATAGTTCTCTTCGTAAAAGTTCATTTGAGTTCTTTATTCTTGTATTGTACCCTAATTATATAATAAATTGCTTACGCTAGTATTGAATACCTTAATGATTATAGCCAAATAGCTAAATTAGCATCGAGTATTGAAGTTTCTTCCTTGATCATAACAACATCTGACAAAAAAAAACTAGCTGACTGATTTCGGTTAAAGGTACAGTATGGTATTATATAAAGTTGGTGGCAAATTTTATTTTTGCTTATATTTTTATTAATGGGTATCCATTTGTTAGTACAGTTTTAAAAGTTAAAATTTAAAAATTGTTATTATTAACTTTAAATTAAATTTATCTAATATATAATCCTATTTTTATATTTTATTTTAAAATATTTCAAACTTAACTAACTTATTAAAAGTTATATTAATATATTTAAGACCTCAAATAATACTAATAGAGGTTATATTAGCTCTAATATAAACTTTTTACAAATTTTATTCCAAATCTGCAACTCTGATTAATTGAACCTTATTTTAACCAATCAGAGTTGCAGAAATGTAGATAATGCAGCAATATAACTTTTATTTGCATTGTTTGGGATTCTGGTAGGGTGTACAAATTTTCAGTTTTATATAAAATAGATTGTAGATTAACTTATATAACTAATTTTATATAATATCATATAATTTGATAAATCAAAATTAACAATTTTTTGTACTATTTAGAAAAAATATATAGCAATCTAGAAAAATTAATTATATGTAAAGTTGATTTTTTTTAAAGCAATGTATATTAGAATATTCTATAGAATATATAGGTAATATAAGAAATATAGTAAGCTTTACTAATAATTAGTAATTATTAATTTTTAATAGTAAAGTTTAGAGTTTGCTCACATATTTTATAGAATATCTACATATTGTATAACTTTAATATTATAAATGAACTGTTTAAATTAGATATAAATTTTATACAGATTAGTTAAAATATTAAAAAGTTTTATTAGAAATATTTTTATTCACTAATCCTTTGTATACAAAAACATAAAAACAAAACAATGACAAAAAATGACAGAAATACACAAATGGCTATAAGAAACAAGACTTGCAGCTTTAAGAAAAAAGCAAAAAGACTAAAAATAATACTTAGTCTCTTAAGAGACTTGAGTAAATAAAGCAAAAGTGGCAAAGATATAGTAGAAAACCTCAAAAAAGCATCAATAATTTTGCTCTTTGCAAGTCATTTGGAGAATTGGTCTTGACTTCGTAATGCAGATTAGTTACTATCACACAAGATATATAACTCATAATGAAAAATAAACAAAGAAAACACATTAAAAACATGTGTCAGACAAAAACAAAGGAGATATACAAATACAACAATAAAATAATCATGTGAAGCAAGAAATAATAGAAAATGCTGAACAAAATCTACAATAACAAAATAAGCAGAGGAACTAATAAAAGCAATACATATAGAATTAAGACAATATAGAGCAAAAAGAATTAAATATACAGAACTTGCACTTAGAAAAAGAAATAATACATTATATCAAAAGATAGTACAATTAGAAATCGATCTAACAAAACACATCCTATTAGATAAAATAACTAGTACTATAAGAAATCTATGCATAGCAGAAAGAGAAAAGCTATTTGCATATAATAAAAAAAGAATGACCACTGATATGCAAGAGCTAGAATAGAAACAAGATAGATGAAAAGACTAGATAAACAGAGAAAGTGCTAACAAAGATAGCATAACAAAATAACTTTAGAACTATTATTACAGTGCTTTAGAGAATCAGTAGAATTAATAAAAATAAAACAATATGAAGAAAAAAGGAAAAATATAATTAGAAAGAAAATAAAGAAGATACAAGTTTAACAGAAAGCAAAGCTGCTAAAACAAAAACATAAAGAGGCCAAAGAAAAAGAAGAAATATTAAAAAAAAATACAGAAAGAGATGTTGAAGACTTTATAGAGAAAGAAACTTTAAACAAACTAACCAAAAAATCAAAACCAAGAATTCTGGTAATAACCTTAATAGAAGAAGAAAATTTCAGCAATATACAATTCAAAAATCTATGAAGAAAAATACTAAAGTAGATAGTAGAGTTTATATATCAAGTAAATTTAAAAAGTAGGCAAGATAATATTAAAAATTAGAAAAAGATGAAAAAAACTTTGAAAAATGAAATAAACGAATTAGATCAGTAACGAATACTAATACAAATAAAGAAAATATTATACAAGATGCAGCAACAGGGAGAACAATAGAAGTCAAGAATTAGAAAAGAAAAAAGAAAGACACCAGGTTTAGAACAGCAAGAAAAATTATAAGAAAAGTAGCCAGAAATCAAGAGAAGTACTTTAAACTGCAAAAGAAGCTATATAAAAGAAAAGCAAGCTTATAGAATAAAAAAGAGAAAGCAGATACACAGTTTTGAATAGTCGAGAATTAGAAGAAGAAAAAGAAAACCTTCTCGTCTGAAATAGTAGAAAGGTTTTTAGAAAGACCAAAAAGTAAAGAGAAGTATACTAGATCTCAAAAAACACTTATTAGAAGAAATGTAAGACTATGGAGTAAAAGAAAGAAAGAAAGCACAAAGTTCTAACAGAAAAATAAAGGAAGACTCGAACAAACTAACCAAGATCTAGAAGTAAAAGAATTTAAAGTAGTATGGAAGGAACTAGAAGAAGAAAAGAGCTACAGACAAATATTTAAGAAGAAAATCTGTATAAAGAATATTATCAAGAGCAAAAAGAGCAAGGCGAATATCAAGAACTGGAAGAAATACAAAAAGAAAAGAAAAAATAGAAGACTGAAGTGCCAGAGCAGACTATCAGTAAAAAATATAGAAATAAAAGATAAAAAGATGACTTGAGGTAACTATAGAAGATCACAAGAAAATTAAATAGTAGCAAAATTTTTAAAATATATAGAATAGAAAATATACAATATAATAATCTTATTTTAAGATTAGCAATTTAATGCTTTGCATTGTTTGCAAGTACTAGCCACAGCCAAAGCGTAATTATGTTGTAGAATATAAATATAATTAGGTAGTACTGACAAGGCAGATAGTCATCAGCTGATGACCAAAAGGAAATAAATCCTTAGTAAATTAAGGATCTGGAGTGAGACCAAGAACTATTGAGGCAGGTTGCACCTAAGTGAAAGCCAGAATGAATCTTTAGTTTGGTTAGATTAGCAATAGCTACAGATAGAAATATATAATTCTTGAATAGCTTAATCTTAAATAA
>CAJVPZ010001214.1:0-15195 GCA_910592135.1 Racocetra fulgida | reverse complement strand
AAAAACCCCGCAACTTCGCTGTGGATGGAAGTCTATTTTTAGAATTCCTGGTTTTCTCTTGGCGTCACCCATATTTTCTAGACATAGATTGGACTTTAGTATTATGTAAGACTTGATAAAATATGTAATAATAATAGATGTGTGAATAAGAATATTTGCCCTATGTTAATAACCTCATATATACAAAAGAAATCAAAAATCTTCAAATAATCGACGTTTTTTTTTTACAATAATATATAAATTATATATGAAAACTTTTAAAATTACTTTGAAAAACTTTAGGCATGTGTATAATTAGCATTTAATTTAAATGCGAATTTTACAATGTTTTTACACGAATTTTAATGAAATTAAGTTATTATTTTTGTAAAGTACCTTAGCCAATTTTTTGCATTCTTTAGAGCTAAGCTGATTATAACAAATATCCAAATTAGTTAAAGTAGTGGTTTTGAAGAGTGCTTCTACTAATGATTCTACCCCTTCGAAATCAAGTAGATTATTACTAAGATCCAAGAAAGTTAAACTGTTGTTTTTGCAAAGAACTTCTGCTAATAATTTCCCTTCTTTAAACGTAAGATAATTATTAGAAAGAACTAAATTAGTCAAAGTTGTGTTTTTACAAAGGGCATCCGCTAATGTTTTTACTATTTCATAAGCTTCATATATAAGAAAATTTCCACTAATGTTTAAGGAAGTTAAGATTGAATTTTTATAAAGAGCTTCTGATAACACTTTGATTCCATCAAAATAAACATTATTATTACTGATGTCTAAAGAAGTTAGGGTATTATTCACACAAAGAATTTCTGCTAACGCTTTTACTCCTTCAGAACCGAGTTGATTATAGGAAAGATTTAAAGAAGTCAGATTAGTGTTTTTGCAAAGAGTTTCTGCCAATATCTTGGCTTCTTTAAAACAAAGCCTATTGTACCTAAGACTCAATGAAGTCAAGGAGGTATTTTGGCAAAGAGCTTCTGCTATCGTCTTTACTCCTTCAATATCAGTTATATTATCTTCAATATTCAGAGTAGTTAAAACGGTATTCATACAAAGAGTCTCTGTTATAGCTTTTGCACCTTCAAAACCAAGTTTATTATTATTAAGATGCAGAGAGACCAAAGTATTGTTTTTGCCAAGAGCTTCTGCTAATGCCTTGCCTCCTTCAACTCCAAGCCCAAGATCACAAAGACTTAATGATATCAAAGAGATATTGTTGTAGAGTGCCTTTGCAAGTGCTGTGCCACTCTCAGAATTAGATGGGCTAGAACTAAGGCATAAAGATTTCAGAGTTGTGTTTTTATAAAGAACTTTTGCCAATGCTTCTATACTGCCATTACTAAAATCGTTAATATAAAGAGTTAAGGTGGATAAAGTTGTATTATCGTAAAGGGCCTTTGATAATATTTTCACTTGCCCCAAACCAAGATCACAATTCCGAAGTTCTAATGAAACCAGACTGACGTTTTTACAAAGAGCATCGGCTAGTGCTTTTATAGCTTCAAAATTAAATTTAACGCCATAAAGATTTAAGGAAGTAATAGTAGTGCTTTCGTAAAGAACTTTTAATATCTTTGTTGATCTGTTACAAGTATTTTTAAAGAGACCTAAATACTCGATTTTTTTACTTGTTCGGGCCAACATTGTAATTAAATAGTCTTTAACAGTTACAATCATAGTGTCATATTTTTCATTATAATTTTTTTTAAAATAACGACCATATTCTTCACGGTGAAAATAGTTTATGATTCCTTTTTCTAAATTATAACTATTAATATACGTGGTATGTGATGTGTATTCAAACAAAAGTTTTTGATTGGGAAGTGATATTTTTAATGAAATTAATTGTGCCTTTTCTTCATCATTTAACGATAAAAGGTATATGCTAATAAGTTTTCTATCACAGCAATGTTTTAATGGTTCGCTCCATAAAATTGGAATAATAATTCTGCACCATTGACGGTTTACAAGAAGGCATGAAAATAAGTGCCTTGGATAATTTTTAAGGTAATTAAATATTTCTTCAAGGCATTCATTCGGTAATTTTAACATTTTTAAGTGTTAAAAGATAAATTATGCCAAGTTTTCACGGGTAAATGGCTTAAAAATTTAGGGTTGCGTACCGTAGAAGAGGGCATTTAATGTTTGTTCAAGGGATATAAAAAATTGCGTTTTTTGATGTGTCATTAATTACATTTTTGTAAAATCTGCACCAAATAACGATAAAAGTGGATAAAAATTTTAGAGATATGACGTGATGACGAATAAGCATGTTGTCGATCAATAAAATCTGTATTAAACGTAAATGGGTCATTTGCTAGGAAATCACTATTTGAAAGCAAGTGCCAAACAGTGATTTTCCTAGCAGATGACCCAAATAGAGGATAAAGATCTAGAGATAAGGCGTGGTGACGTTATTTGATGATAGAATCTGCATTTAAGTATGATTACAGTGATAGATTTAAAATCTCTTGGCACAAATACAAGCTATTGCTGAGTTATAAGTCAGAACTATTCGATAAAGAGATTATTTTAATATCTCTTCGATGTTGTTATATGCTTTCAAACCTATACAATATAATATTACTTCACATCATGTTTGTGCCTTAGGGATAACACTAAAAATTTACACCAAACTATTTATTCCAAACTACTAAATCTAAATCCTAATAATGGTAATGCTTCAATTGAGGAGTGAAAAGATATTGTCCGAGTAATTAGGGGATTGGGGCTGCTATGGCGATTTTGGCTACAGTTGAGTACTCCATATCCTTTATACACTATATTTTCTCACACCATCTTCCTTGTACTAATACACTATGCTTTTACTAACAAATTAGAATTCGATGAGTGAGTCGATTTTGATTTATGATTTTAATAAGCTCATAGCTTAATAATTGATAGATTCATGATTTTAACAATGGTGGATTCGAGATGTCAGCAGATAGGTTCATGATTTTAATAGTGGGTGGGTACGTGATTTTACTAACAAAGCTTAATTACTCAATGACTGGTTTGATGTAAATTAAATTAAACAAGCAACGTTTTAATGAAAATTTATCGATTCTACTAGAGTAGTTATGTATGGGAATGAAGTGATGAAAAACAGAGTAAATATATTCAAGGGAAAATGTTGTATTAATGCAAGATCAGGCGTCGAATTTGCTAACGTAATCATGAACATTTACTATTCACAACCTTTCATTTACAGTGATTTGTTATATATTTTAAATAAAATATTCAGATTTTTAATATTTACTATTCCATAATATTTCTTATTTCATTTAATTTAGCAAATATTTGAGTATAAAAGTTATTAATTGATAAACATTCTACTCTCATTATAATGGTCCCTGTTAAAGCGGATTTCTTACAGTAATGGAGTAATTCTCTAGAATATTTTAATAATATTATTACTGTGTTATTCTATATAATGCTATAGCGGATATTTATTAAAATGGATGAATTTTCCAGTCCGATCACTCGTTGTAGCAATGGTAGAGTATATTTATTCTTGTGCTGAAGGTACGGGTCATCTGCTAGTATTTAATCATAAGTAATTAAATTACAATAAATTTCAAGAACCCTCTGGGCTCTGATCTTTGGCACGGATGGATGTAGAGCATAACCTCTGTTATAAAAATACTCTGGGAGATAAATAGCATACGCTTTTGAGGTATTAAATTTTTGCATTTCAATAAACGTGATGTAAGGTGAATAATGACAATTAATAGGCATGCAATTAACTTCAGTCTTTTGCAATGAAACAAATACGTAATGACCTCGTATAACATACATAATTTGTAATTTTTGAACGCATAGCTTAGCATGAACGGGTAATAATCTTGGATACCCACGAACAATATTTAGGAGCAATGCAATTTTACATAATTTGTTATAGATAACATTATGATAACCAGGATTAAATCACCACCTAAAGTATTACAGACCAAATTACTTAAGTAATTCATGTTCTATATTTAGAAATCCTTTTTCAAGAAAATAACAATGGCTAGTAATATGATAGTATATTAAATTTTAATATATTATTGATAAATAAAACTTATAAATTTATTCGATTCATTGTTCAATAATGAGTTTCAAACTTTATAAAGTTTCTAAAGAATCCCTATAGGAATTTAATTACATTAACGTTGAAAACAAGATTTATAAAGTTTTTCTTTTTGATTATAATTGCCAGATGGAAGTCTTGCTGTTTTACCTTTCACTATAAAAAATTTTCTAATTCTAATCCTATTCACACTATAAAAATTTTTTAAATGTAATACTTAATCGTAATTTAAAAAGATACATTTAATAAAATATATATTCCTGGTTTCAAGACATATAATAGTGCGTAGATTTGGATAGGATAACAGATAAACTACTAGTTGACATTAGCGGATACTAATAGTCGATATAATGTGAACTATTCAAATTGATCAAACTCAAGCCTAATATATAATTCTAATAATAAACTTCTGTAAATAGTATATGTTAATTCTTTTCTTTTGTCACAATTTCTTATTAAATTTTAATCTTTCAACTTTTAATAAATTCAGCTATTTTATTTAAAGATTATAACTAATTTTCACCCGCCCAGTATTATAAAATTTTTATTAAAAACTAAATAACCTTAAGGTTAAGGGTTAGAATTAGCTTTAGGTTAGGGTAAGAGGTATTGTTACATGTAAAATTTGATGTTTAAAACTTTTGCTTAGAAGTCGAAACATAATAAAATTTTGAGTTATGGGTTTTTTTTATTTCTTCGCTTTGTTTTGGTTACACAAGATCCGGCGATCTGATTGGTTTTACATATAACTAGGTGATATCACCCCAGAAATAGTCTTATTTAAAATTATTTATCATAAACATTTACTGTAAATAATAACTTTTAAAAGATTTGTGATCAGTATTTGAGAAGACAAATTTAATGATATTATTTAAGAATTATATTCTTAAAAAGAATTTTATACTCATAACAGGTTGTGATACATGGATCAATATTATATATAGATATATAGTTTTTTATTTACATTAGTTTTTTGTTTTCTTTCCTTTTTTTTTTTTACTATTTAAGTTGCTATTTTTTTTGTGTTGTTTTCATTATTAGACTAGAGTTATCACTTTAGATGTCATCACATTTAGGTGTTGTTATGTTCAGGTAGTGTTATATTTATGTGTTGTTAATTTAAGTGTTGTTGTATTTAGATATTGTCATTTTTAGTTGCTTGTTTCTCTATAAAAAATTTATTTTGATTATTTCATTATTCTTTATACAGTCAACTCTTTCTATAATGAACTAATAGTTCTAGAAGAAAAAAGTTCATTATCAAAAATTACTATGTTTTTCTAAGAACTAATAGCACTTTCTATACCAAACTACTATGAAATTTTAAAATTTTTAGTTCATTATATTAAAAATTCATTATATAGAGATTTGTTATAATTAAAGTTAACTGTATTATTTGTGAAAATTCTGTAAATTTGCAGCATAATCAGCAAATCAAGACTATACATGCTGATAAATTATTTTGGGATCTAAAACTCGAAATTAAAATTAGAAAACAAAATTAGTTTTAATTTATTTTACTTAAAGACAAAATTTTTTAATACTTTTTTTGAAGAGCCAAAATTATAAGGAACATAACTATCTAAATTAGATTTGCTCTTATATATAAAAAATTCTAATTTGCTCTAATAGAGACAAAAGAGCATTTTTTTAAAACCTTTTTTGGTGGCATGTATAACTAGACTAATCAAATAATCTTTATGATTTAAGGTTATAAATTTTGTGAATAAGCAACATTTATAATTAAAATATAGTATACAAAACACAAATTGACTTTTTATAAGCTTGGTATTAGAGGTTTGGTATATATCTATTTTTTGTCTTCATAAGAATTAATTCTTTTTTCTTTTTTGCAGATCTCAGTTTCTTTAAATAACTAATATGTGAGATTAATATGTGTTTGTTTTTTTATTTAATGCTAACCTTTTTTAGCTTCTTTTATATTATTTTACTATAGATTTTTTGATATTTAAGGAAGTTTTAGTGATATTTCGAGATAGTTATATACATTGTAGAAGTGCAAATTTGGGTTATTAGATCTTACAACCTAAAACAAACAAAGATTAAAGCTACTTAAAAATATATAAAAGATTTAGTCAGAGAATTAATGATATATTACAACTAGGATTATCAGATTAGATAATCTTTATTATTATGATTCTTATTTATTATCTATATATACTATATTCATTTAGTTATATAAAATCAATGAGTTTTTATGAATTACAAACAGCACCAGGATCTATAGCTAATAATAAGCAATTTATATATTTAAATAAATTTCAATTCTTACTATATAAATATTAAAGGCACTTACTAATATTTTGAATATAGCTTCTAATCAAGCTAAATCTAAATTAACATTATTAAATATCTTCACTTTTGCGATCAATGCACATTTTAGATCTAAATATATAGTTTGAATAACATTTCAATAATTGTGACTAGGTTACATTATCTTGCAATTATATTCATAGTGATTTTCTTTAATATTTTGTAACATATTTATACAAAGTGTGTTTGTTGATATATCTTTTTACAGCATCTGCAATAATTACTTCATTTATGATGATTGTTTTCAACATTCTATATAGTAATTCACTATGTTGTTTATCAATATTTATAATATATTTTTTATTGAACTTTGGTTGTTTTACATTAGAATTATTAATATTTTTAGGTTGAAGTTAATGTTTTGGCTAGAGCTTAGAGATTGTATTAGTAGTAGTTTAGAGATTAATTGAAGATGCTCATTATATAATAAAATATTCATTATGCAGTAATGAAAGTTTATCTTAGAATGATAGTACTTTACTTGTTTAATAAAAAAATAAATTAAAAAAATAATTAAATTAAAAGATAAAAAATAATTAAAAAAATAATAAATCAAATTTTATTAGTCAATATATAAATAATCAATTATATGATTACCTTACACAATGTAGATTATTTTTATTCTGTTATAGACTTTTTTAAAAATTTCATTCATTTTCTGTTGCTGATTTTGTTGTTGATTACTTTAATTTCATTATTTGTAGTTAAAATAATAAAAAAATAATTTTTAAAGTACTATATAATTAGCTATTTCAAAGGCTTCATCATTACTTTAAACTCAGTAATTAATAATACAAATATAAAAACAAAATATATATGTATTAAATATCAAAATAGATTTGTATTTATATAAAATGATTTGTTTTAGCAAAATTTAAATGTATATATATAGGGTGTAGCAACTTGGTGTAGTTGGTAAGTTGTCATATCTCCAATCAGCAGGTCTAGAATTCGAATCCTATCTATAATAAAAATCAAAAAATATATCTGTGTTATGACAACTGCTTTTGTCATATAGGGTTAGACACCTAGAATACAATCATACTAACTTGTTTAGAAGGTCAGAAGCATCTGTGTTATATAGCAGAATGCAAACTGATATTGGGCAGTGCAAACCTAAGATAAGTCTTTTAGTTATGTATGAAAATCTGTGTATATATAAAAGTCGCAGAAGCCTGTTTAAGAAGACCCGAGTAAGGAGTAGTGAAAATCTTTAATGATACTGCAGGAAAGCTAGAACTGAAAATTGAAGAACCAGATAAATAACTCTGAAGCAAGAAAGGTTTACCAACCTAGCTACCAAAGTTGCACTAGAGGAAAAGAATCTATATTATGAAATTAGAAACCAAGAGAAGAAAAACTGAAAAACACTTAAAGCCTAGATACAACAACTCATCCAAGCTAATTGGTTTAGTGTTGGGAAGAAATTGATTATAGAACTGGATAAATGTGGTATCAGGATCAGAATAAATCTTACAAAAGCACAAATACAAGAATTGTGCAGTTTAATGGTTAACTTTAGTTGTTAATGGTAGTTTTGGCTATTACAGAAGATATTTGAAGCTTAATCTAAAAATGTGTGGGATATACAGTATCTGACAAAAGTTTTTCTGCATCTATATCTCCTTATAAAAAGGTGCTATGATCTTGAAAATTTTAGAAAAGTTAGTACATACACAGATTAAATTGTCTATTTCATTTAAAGATTTTTAATTACTAGAAATAAATTTAGATAAGAGCCAAATTGGAATATTTTTCATTTAAAAAAATAATTTTATTCAAAGAAAAATTTAATATATCGTCAAGGCTTAAAGCTAAAACTCTAAAAATTAATAGATTAAACTTCAATAATTTTTGTATTAGAAACAAAAAATTTAATTCAATTGATAAGATAATTATTGAGAAATTAATTTTTAAAGTTTTAAGTTTTATTTTAATTTGTTGAGACCTGACTATTTTGTATTGCATAATGTTTTTTATGAATATCATATGTTCTAACAGTTCAAATTTGATAATTTTACTATCATTCAAATTGTCTCATCAAGATAATTCAAATGATATCAAAATCAGCAAATTCAGATTACTAGATATTAGAGATAGTTTCAATTAAAAAGCTTTTACTTTGTAATTTTTAAAAATGAAACTCAAATTTTATAAAATTAATTTTTCAACAATTATCTTATCAAATTAGACCAAATTTTTTATCACCAATACAGAAATTATTAAATTTTAATATTTTAATTTTTAGAATTTTTAACTTTAAGCCTTAATATATTAATTTTTCTTTAAATTTAATTAATTTATTTATTTTTTTTAAAAAAACATTTCAAATTTAGCTCTCATCTAAAAATTTTTCTAGTAATTAAAAAACCTTTTAAAAAAACACATGATCTAAGCTACATATGTACTAATATTTCTGAAAGTTTAAAGATTGTAGCACCTCTCATAAGAAGATATAGGTGTGGGAAAACTTTTGTTAGATACTGTAAAAGGATTAGAAACTTCTACTATATCCACAAGTGGAATCTATGAATAATTAACAGGGTAACCTAGTTTAGGTAAAAGATAGTAAAAAGCACTTTGGTATAAAGGTATCTAGTTTAAAATAATTGGTGAATATATACAATTTGTAAATACTAAAATGTAGACCCATGTATTCAACAACAAACATCAATAAAGCTTAGTCCTAAAGGACATCTTAACAGAGAAAAAAGATATAAATATATAGTCAACTCTGTATATACTGAACCTGTTTATACTGAACTTGGGTTATAATGAACTAGATCTGGCAGAACTGATTTTTTTATAAGAATTTAGGCTGCATATACTGAACTTACATAGTAAATTTTTATATACTACATTTGAACTCCTCTTTATTTGACCAAGACTATATACATATATTTGATATAATGAACTATCTGTTTGTATATAATACTGATTCCTAAATATTTTGAACTGGAGCAAAAATTTCAAGGAAAGTTCTGAGAATGTACTGACCTTACACATGATTTCATTGGTTAGCTCTGTATACTGAACTGTTCAGTATAAAAAAATAAACTATATAATGAACACACTCTATAACAAACAAAACCTTTCTGAATATGCAGTTCGGTATATCCAAAGTTAACTATATATACTATAGAATTTGCTAAATTTTGGTAAAACTACTAAACTATCCTGAATTTTTGTACTAGATTTATAATAAAATTCTCTAAATCATCACTCAGAAAGATTCAAGAAAACACTTGTTTTATCAAAAATTATTTATATAACAAAAAATAATATAAAAATTTTTAAGTGTTTTAACAAAAAAGGTTTCTTGAGTTATTTACTATATAAGTTGCTAATATCTAACTTTAATATAAACACTAATCTTAATAATAAAGAATTTTGTTAATTGTAAATTTGCATTACATACTAGCACAAAATTTATAAATGCAAAAAAAAATAAATAACACAATTTGATTTGTTGATAATTGTTTTTTTAAAATAATAACTATATTTATAAAAAATTTCATTATCAAATATGCCAAATATGTAATCTTATACTATTAATTTACACAAATCTTCAAGAAAAATGACAAAAAACACTTGAATTTTGATTTCTACTATTGGGCATAATATTCTGCTTGCAAGAATACTTTGAGAAACAAATAGCATGCATTTTTTGAGAATTTATTAAAATATTTGTTCTATTTTAATAAACATGATATTAAATAAGTGATAATGGTCTGGAGCGAAGTGGAGGACTCATATTTCTATATACTTTGATGACTAAATTTATGATTTTGATTCATCTATAACAAAAATATCAAAATGTAGTTTCAGCATTTTCCATCTGTAACATCTCTGAAAATTTTGATTTGTAATATTAATATAAATATATAACCAGATTTTTCTGAGTGAGTATGAAATTCATTACTACGTTCTCTTGTTGCAATCATTAATATTGCATAACGATATTAGATAAAATTTAATGCCTTAAATAGAAATAAAGGATCAATGCTAACTACAGTATAGCAAAAAAAGAAATTTCTTACGAATTTAGGGTTTATTCTACGTACGTAAATTCAAAATTTGACCTTTTTTATGCAGCACACGCATATAAAATTAATAAATAGAGTATCGGTATCGGTATGTAACATACATACAAGTTCATTGTGATCAAATGGGTGAAATGACTTTAAAATTATTCGAACAACTTTCACAAGACTTTACGCAACTCCTAGAAAGTGAATATGATTATAATGTAATAATTGAAGTTGGAGAACAACCAAATATCCAACCTTTTAAAGCACATTCAGCAATCTTATACCAACGATCTTTATACTTTCGTCAAAAATTCGTAAATGCGATAAAAATAAATAATATTATTGAAATTAAATTACCTCATGTTTCTGTTGAACTATTTAATGTTATTATTAAGTATGTTATAGTATAATATTATAATTATCTAATCAATCTTTATTATAAATCATTAATCTAAATTTTTTTTGATAGATATATTTATGGAGGCGTAATTTCTTTAGAAAATTTCGAAGTTTCAGCCATATTTGATTTATTGGTCGTTGCTAATGAACTTAAGATTATAAAATTAGCTGAATGCCTCCAGTCTCACCTTATCGATAATAATGCATCTTGGCTTCGTTTAAATTTTTCTCGTGTTTATCAAATTAGTTTTCTTGGTCGATCTGCTAAATTTTTGATTGCCCCACTATCCCTTCATTTCACGATTCACAAATGACATGTGCCAATTCCGGATCGACCTAAATCCGTAACGACGCGGAACAAATAGACTACAAAACCTGCATTTCTTTCCGAAATAATATAAAATTTTAGTTTAGAAAATAAAAATACTAATAGAATGATTTATCTTTATATCAGAGATTGTTATCAATATGAAACTAAAGATATCCCTAGATAGACTGTGATTACATATTTATTGTAGACCTAATTGCATGTAACTTTAAAAAATTATTTGCACATAGTGTTCACGCTAAACTTGAAAACCTCAGGTCTAACGCTAACACTAAAACTTTCTGTTTAGAAAAGATAATAATATATCGATATTGCACATTATTCTTAATTTGTTAATTTATTGATTATTGATTTGTTAGGCGGTGAAAAAAAGATCCGGAAATAAGTTTTCACTCTGCGAATGATCGTCCACTATATGATAATATGTATTTAGATAATCTTGCTATTTGTAGTATTTGTTTAAATGAAAGAATCACTGGTCGAACATATGAAAATCTACTTAGTCGAATGTTAATAAACGTCGAACTAAAAAAATCGTCTATGTAAAAAAAAAAAAATCGACACAATTTCCACTCATTATTCAGCCTATACAGCAATTGGGAAATCATATCGACGCAGCGGATTTGAACTGATCTAGCGTTACTTGCCTAAAAAATTTTGCTAAAAAAAATTTGGTTTTAGATTAGGATTAGGTTTTCCTATTAGCTAGGTTAGAAAGAGCCTTAATAGTACCAAAATTTGCAAGGAAAACTTTTTGTTAGTGCACAGAAGGTGATTTCATAGATAAAATATTAGCTGTTTTGATTTTTCGCGTTTCTTCTGCGTCACGCCTGATCTTGAAATCTGATTGGCCAGTGAAATTTTTTAGGTTGAGTTCCTGGATTTAACAATACGTAATAATAATATGTAGAGGTTTGTTTTACAATATAGTTGCCGTCCAAACCTAACTAGTTTGGGACTTTGGGACTTTCTAAGGTATTAACCATTATTTGGGACTAGTTAAAGCCGTGAAACTTGTCCCGAACTTACTGCATGAAATGGGATTTGAGACAAAATTTCAGTTATAACTAGTTTGGACTAATAGTTATAACTATTTGGACGGCAACTATAGTTTTACAATTATATTGTTGAAATCTATGATCCTGAACATACAATAATGCGATCATTTTTTGTCCTTTTTTAATCTTTTTTTCATTTTCTTTATTTTTTTTTTATTACCGGATCTATATAAGTATATACTGATAAATACTTATTTTTTTTTAGCTTTTTTTTTTATTTATCTTACTTTTTACTAATCTGTTTATCTTTTCTTTTATTAGCATTTTCTTGATATCGCTAGTTCTTCATATCATTTTAGTTTCTTGATACTGGTCTAGTTTTTTGGTGTTCTGGTTTTTTGATGTCACTCTAGTTTTTAGTATTCTAGTTTTTCATATTGCTTTAATTTCTTGGTATTAACTAGTTATTGAGAAATGATAGTATCATAATAGTTATATATAATTATATATTTTTAATAAAAAATATAAATTAATATTTTATTTATTATAATCTTATTTGTGAAAATTTTTTGCAAATTGTATATTTTGCGCCAAAAATTTTTTCAATTATAATTTTCTAACTATCGACTATATCTTTAACTATCGACCAATAGTCAGACCTCCGAATTGTTATAAAATATCGGAGGTCGAAATGCATATCTTTGACCAGTGAATAATTTAGTCATTATTCTTAAATATGGAAAAAATTAGGCGAATATTATTTTTCTTAGACCATTAGGCATTTTATATATATTGATGGCCTAGTGCAATCTTCACGTAAACGCGACTATACCAACATTGGCATCAAATTTAATATGAACGTTTAAAGTGGTCAACAATATGAAATCGCTATTTAAGATGTGATGATGCTGAAATTTGTAGATGAAATGTTCTGAATTAGACTCGAGTAATTTTTTCATGTCTTTATATTTGATTAAATAATGATAATTATTATTATTATTTAGAATCAAATATCATTATTTTGTTTATGATAAAGTAAATAGTTTTTGTAAAAAAAATTGAAATTTTGAAAAATTTGGGCCAAAGGGTAACGTAAAACGAAAAATTAACTTGGTGTGACACTGGAGATCAATTAAAATAAGTTTTCATGCTTATAGCTATTTACTGTAGAGGTGGAAACAACAATTATACGACAATAAATGTCCTCTATAATAAGAGTTAATGTCACTCATAGCTGTACAGGAAGTGTACAATACTGGTAATGATGAAAAATAACGATTTCGGTGGTTTTATTGAAATGAATGTCACTTGGATAATTACTTGAAGGATATATTGTATATCGATAATAAAACTTTTGAAGAGTTAAGTAATCATCCAGCAGTTATGTTGATAATTAATTAGTTTATTTTTTTTTAGGTTTTCCGTTCCTGGTTTCGCGCGATAACGTTCTTGTTGATTACCGAACTGTAAAACAAATAGGAACACATCCATTTTCTCATTAAAATCTAATGATAAATTTACATTCACAATTTCCTGTATTATAGCGATCCAAATCATCGGCCGAAAACCAACTAGTTGATTAATAGATTTGATAAATTGCATTAGAAACATATTTTAATTAGACATAGGCAGACTAATTTATATTTGAGCAAACATTTACTTTGATACACTACTTTAAAGTGGCATTAAATTGATTTGCTAATTGTATCTAGTTTAGATTTCAATTTTGATAAAAAAAAAATCCGGGTCACCTGAGTGACTTATGCATGTACATGCTTTAATGTGGCAATTTTTTTTTTAAAAAAAAGAAAATAGTAGATTATTGCGCAAAGACAAAAACTATTTGTAACCACTAGTTGTTGTGCCCAGTATTATATAATTATATCTAAATTTAACTTACACGCGTAGCGATAACGCCTACCTTGTTATTTCTCAAAACGGCCTAGTTAATTGGTGCCTGATGTACTAAATAAAAATGGTTTGTATACTAAAAACCTTACCCAAACTCTAATTCTAATTTTAAGATCTAATTTTAGTTGTAAAATTTTAGAGTAAAATTTTTTGTAATTATATAAGTCTATAAAATCGGCGGATTTTCCAAATTGGGCCTTTTTACGAGTTTCCAGATCTAATAAGATAATAGTAAATTCAGCAGCAACGACCCTTAAATGACTATTACAAAGACAGTCAAATGATCAGTCCGTCCTACAAAGCACCCTAAAACTTTAAATTTTAATATAAAAATTCACGTCTAACCGAGTACCCCACCCCTTAACTAATTTTTTTTTATATTGTCGGCTCATTACGTAGCTAAATTTTAATCCAACGTTAATGCATAACATAGTTATTAAAGTATAATTTTATTAATGATATAACGATTGTCCCGCCCCTCCAATTGGTTAATACTCCAAAATTTTAGGGTTCTTTAGAAATCCGCCGATTTGTATAGATGCAGTTTGAACTGGGTCATCGTTGGAATTATGAATCACTTACTGCTGAAATTATGAACTCACCTTACTGTTGAAATCACCAATCCATCTGCATATGATTGTTGGAATTCAAATTACTATGAATATTGGTAATATGGCAGTAGACAAGTGAAAAAGAATAATCATATGGTTTTATGCGTAGGAATATTAACATAGAAGAAGGGAGATATCTTTAATCAGTTTAGAAATATTAAGAGGTTTTGTTCACATAAGGAAAGTCTGTCCTTCTTTTCGTTTTCGCTTGCTTTACAGTGAAGACTGGCTCTTTCATTAGGCAGCACAACAGTAAGTAGTACAATAAAAATTTGGATAATGGGTTAGCGATTGTGCATAGTTAGCCTTTTTTTTGCTTTGTGGTGCAATGGCAGTGCAAGAATGCGTTTTTTTTTCTTTTAGTTGCTGTGATAGTGCAATAACCATTATATGGTAATTGCATACAAGCATTTCATATTAACTATGTTACCGATCCTCTGTAACTATCATTACGAATAAAATGAAAATAATGAAAAGGAATTTTAGAAAATCTATCTATGCGACGTCAAAAAAG
>CAJVPZ010001213.1:0-15196 GCA_910592135.1 Racocetra fulgida | reverse complement strand
TATTTATGGAGAAATAAGGACCGTTAGACTTATTTTTGTTAGACTTATTTCTAAATATTAAATAAAGCTTCTAGAGCCGATTAGTGATAGGACCCAAAATGTTTATGCCAAATAATGGCATTACGGCAATTTGGGACTGGGATTTAGGTATTTGACAAAATCTCAAATATAAGCCGAAGTCCTAAATATAAGCTAAAATTTCAAATATAAACCAAAATCCCAAATACAAGCCAAAATCTCAATACAAGCTAAAATCCTGAATATTAGTCAAAATCCCAATTTTGCCAGAATCCTAATCTTTGATTTGCTTATCAACGAAGTGATGAAGCCAATATTGTGAGACCAATTATCGTTATATATTTGTAGCCAATATATTTTATATGATTATATTTTTTATTATTTTTGCTTTAATTTGGCTCTATTATTTATACGTCCATATCTTAGTGGCCCAAAATTGTAAATAATGCTTTTAGTTAATAAATTAATGCTTTTACGCTATTTTAATAGTGCAAAGTCTTGTTAATTCTAATTAATATTTGAGAGCGAAGTAATTTATAAGGATTGCTTACTTGAAAATACCAGATTTAATGACCATATTGATAGGCTCTATAGTTGCATAGCAATCAAAAAATTTTAATAATTACATGGTTAATATGACTAAGTGTGTGAAAATATAACTTGTTAGAAGTTTCACTTCTATTAACAATAACTTAATAATCACAGTCTTTAATGATTTTAATATTGTTTTTGTCTAATACTAAAGAGTTATATTTTATTATTATGTGCATTTAATTTCTAGATTTTGTCCCAATTTTTTCTTCCGCCCTGCTGAGAATTTAATAAGTCTAATAAAAATATATCAAGAATTGGCTTCATACTGGCTAACTCCTAACTAATATATTATTCATTTAAATCTAACCATTCTGCCCTGCCAGGAATTTTATAGATTTTGTGCAAGCTAGCCAAAATAATCTTTCCATTACCTTCACGCAACTGTATTCGCAGTCTATCATAATATTAAGTAACATAATAGCCTCTAATATATAATGGATATCGGCCACAAGCTGAAGAAGTTGGCTTACTACAATCAGAACATAATATCTGTTTTTTTGATTTCCAATAAAATTGGCATCCTTCAGGCCTAATACAAGGTCTTTCACAAACCTTTCCAGAGTTGGTAAGATACAGACAAAAATATTCACCAATCATCCTATAATCGCTAGATTAAAAAAGATTAATAATAATTAGTTAATGCTTCAGTTCTATCATAACTTAGAAAGAGTCTGACAACCCTATTCACTTTTTTTTGCAAGGGGACAGATCGAAAAGTGAAAAGAATAGGAAATAATTAATTAAAGAAAAAAATTTTATAAGCAAATAATAGTGTGACGGTTAGAGCAAACACCATGGTCAAAAAAATAAGAAATGATAAAAAAGGTACAACATGTAAACGTTGTGGACGAGAATGCTCAACTTCTCAAAAACTTCATGAGCATCTTAAGCAAAAAAATCCTTGCAAAGCATTACAAGATCAGAAAAAAATAGCTAATAGGGTAGATGATTCTAAAGGGATTTCTCTAATCTCAACCCCTGCTTCTTTTACTCAAGTACCAAATCAAACTTCTAGTGAAATACTTAATAAAGATACTCTATTCAAAAATCCTAAAATCGAATAGAACTATCAGGATATAAAAAGAAAACTAAGCACTTTTGAAAACTTACAACAGAAAACACGCTGTAGACCAGAGGACTTTGATAGAAAGCGTTTTTACTTAGAGATGGAAAAAGAGGGTAATAAACCTTATACAGGTATAATTAAATCAAAATGGAGTATGTTTCTAAATTCAGTATTCGAATATTTACAAAAGGATTTTGAAAGAAAAAGAGAAGGTTTTATAGATAAAAAAGGAATCATAGCTGAAATTCGTAAAGAAATATTTCCAGAAAGTGAAATAATGCTTATACTTAAACTCCAACTCCTAAGGTTAATGATCAAAAAAGAAATGAAAAAAATAGATATTAAATTAGCCAGAAAGAAGCTGAAAATTGGGTTAATCCAAATGCGCAAAAGCCTGGTGAGCATTTTAGGACATAGGGAGCGAGATTGCTAAGAAGATAGAAAGAACTTGATCTAGGAGATTGTAACAGACCAGAAGACTTAAATCAATGCATGCTTCTCTGCCATGATCTTGAGCAGTATGATCCAGAAGCAGTTAGATCACTGACAAAAGAGAAATTAGAAAATAGTCCAGGATCTAGAACACAAGCTATTAAAAAAAGTAATAAGTCTAAGAGTTTGATTAATAAAGAATTTGAGTGATTAGGAGAAATCAAGAAGGGACAAGAAAAACCAGAGAAGGATTTAGAATTTAGAGAGCAAGAAATAGATATGGCAGTTAAAAGAAGAGCCATAGCTGTACATTGTGCAAAAGTTCCCAAATCTCATCCAGATAATGGAAGTAATATACGAAAAATATTAGAAAGCCAAAGAAAACAGTTTAGGGCAATACTTGAAAAAGAATTTGACAAGCGTGAGCAATTTAAGTTTTCTCTATGTTCTCTTATTAAATTTCTTATAGATGATAAACCCGGAATGATAATGCGTTAGAAAAAAAGAATTTATGAACTGATTGGCTAAGAAATAAACAAATTATAGTCTACAATAGAGCAGAAATAGATGATTATTTAAGCAATGCCTTCGAACAAATCTTATACCAAGTGGAGGAAAGAGGAGGAAAGCCTAATGCTTAAGAATATATTGGGGTGGTAACTAATAATGCAGACATTTATTAGGGTAGTCACTACCCATGGCATTACGGTTATGACGTAAAAGTCGCACTACCTCTAGATCATATTGCTGTTATGCTGTATGCCGTGGTAGTTGTGCCAAGGGTAGCTACCCTCAAGATTTTAAATGTCTGCATCTCTAGTGGTAATATAGTATTGGTTTTTTATTATATCACATGATCATTATGCATAATACAAATTTTTATTATACGCTATTATTCTGTGTATTAAAAAAATATATAAGTGCTATCTAATGTGACATTTTCCTTATCATTTATCACTTATCAGTCAATAAACACATTTTCTAATTATCTTGATTTAGTAAGACTACCTGTTGGAGTTGATATAAATCTATAACAAAATTCTGGGCAGTAACTCCACCAGGGACATTGATAACATATCCAGCTGTAGAAACAGCTCCTCTAACAACAGGGGGGTTCCAAAATACTTCCTGCACTGGAATATTAACTAGAAAAGCAGGAAGACCTGGTACTATGCAAGCAGTAGGAGGATTATTAGCGGTATAATAACTAAGAATACCAAAGTCCCACTATATAAAATTTGATAAGTTTATATTATAGATTAGATATTTGTTATTTAAATTGATTGCAAAAATATCAATGGCGTGCTAATATTACCTCTTCATAAAATACTCCTGGCAGTCCTTTTACTGCTGTGTGTCTTCCTGGTATTGGTACTGTCTGACGTGTCCAGAGTCTAGCCTAAGATCAGAAATAGAAAAAAATTATTTCAAATCATTGAATAATAAATAGGCTGTGTAATACATACAATCATGCACTGATCAAACTGTCTATTTGCATTTTGTATAGCTCTTTTATTGTAAATCTTAACTCCAAATATGCATCTTACGTATTCCTGACGCATCCATTGAATACACTTTGCATTCCAACCTCTCAGACCATCATACCTTTGAGACACTGCAACTTCGCACATTATTCGTGCGTGAGGTCTTCCCTATACAATTAATTTATGATAAGACTAGGAAAAATTAGGAACAAATCTGATATATACAGAACGAACCGTTAAGTTAATCAGAGGAATCTCAAGATGTCAGGAAATCCTTGGTGCGGTTCTACGAGCAAATCTTAGTCTACATTGTGGAGGTGGAGGTAAAGCTGGAACTGGAGGCTTCGGAATAATGGTCAAACTTGGAAATATTGCAATATCAGGTGCTGATGGTTTTCCTCTTTCATGTGGTTTATAGTGAGCTAATAGGATATGAGAAGGTTATAAAACTGATAACAAGACTAAGTAACCCAAAGGAATTTTTCTTACCTGAAGCACCTAGAACATCTATCAGAGGATTATCGGTGACACCTCCGTTGGGAACTTCAAAATATTTTTGAAGCCGTGCAATAACAGATGCGTGTTCGTCTTTTTCTATTTTGACTATAAATACATTTCCTCTTGGATTGGTATCAAATTTATATCCGCGTGTATCTTGACATTCAAAGAAAGCATCGATTTTTTTCACAGACAAATTCCAGCCTATCTGTATAGCAAACTATAATACGTGTCAATATTAGACAGAACTTAATCCATCTGTATGATGTTTACTTACCTTCTCTCTTCCAAAGAGTCTTTTGCGCTCTGAAAATTCCTCTCTAGGGACAGAATTCGTTTGATCATTTTTGAAGAAGATATTAATCAGGTTTAAGGTTACTCAATAATAACGTTACACAAAATTAGCTTATTCTTCAAAAAAAATAAATTAGAAAATCGCAATTTGACTACGTAGTTAAGAGATAAGACCCAGCTCTTTAAGTTTTCTAGAGATCACTATATAAGGGTCTTCATAATACCATATTTCGATAAGTAATATCCTATTTTTATCACAAAGTTCTTTTTTTAGCTGATCTTGTGCAAACTGTTTTTTAAAATCTTTTTGGTTTTTATGGAAGAAAGCGTGGAAGCATTCATGTTGTATATCTTGAACTTCGATAGCAAAACCATATTGTGGATAGTATATACACTGGCGATCATAAGTAGTGCAACAAAAAAAATTTTTTTTTAGATCGCAATATTTCACGCAATTCTGGGTCTATCTTTTCAATTTTTTTTTTATTTTACTCGCAAATAGTATCCTTTTTAAATAGTAAAATTTCAGCAGTTGTTATTATTACCAATGTAAAGGTATTTGTGCATTTATTACAAATCATGTGTTGCATTACTTTTGCTCGTTTTCGGCAAAGATCAGATGACACTTACTGTACTACATAAATGCATATCAGAATGAAAATTCGTTGTAATTCTTGCAATCTCTGTACTATGATAAAACATCTGATAAAGTTTTAATGAAAAAGAAAATCAGTATGGTAGACAATCTATATTACACAAGCCTTCTAGATTTGAAAATTGTGACTCAGAGCCAAGCCGTCCAATAAAAATGCAAGATTTTTATAATACAGTATTGTATTCAATATATACAGTTAACTCTTTCTAAAATGAACTGAAGATTCTGGAAGAAAAAAAAGTTCGTTATAGGAAATTACTATGTTTTCTTAAGAACCCCATGCAACTTTTTATACTGAACTATTATGAAATTTCAAAATTTTAAGTTTGTTATATCCAGTGTTCATTATAGAAAGGTTCGTTATATTCAGAGTCGACTGTATTTCTTGCTATTAATTCTTCGCTCTGTATTTAGACCGTTTAGATTTTCAAACAATTTACTCTAATGTAGTAATAACTACAGGCGCAACAATATTCTGCATCACCACTGTCAGTGCAACACCCAATTTCAATTCACTCACCGGTTTAAATGTGCGATCTGCCAATGCTACTATACATATAGATATCTTGTATTTAGTTAAATTATCATTGATACACGTTATTCTGCTTTATTCTAATTTATATTTACATGTTTAATAAGTTCACAGATATATATAATTAAGGAATAGCGATCCCAAAGTAAATGTATTAACTCAAAACGCTGCAACAAATGAGTGCTGCAAAGCGAAAACCTGTAACTGATCATAATGATTTACTATGGTCAGTTACAGGTTTTTGCTCTGCAGCACTCAAATATATATATGTTAATATTTAATAAATTGGGTTCTAGAAGTTATTATTATACAAAATGTGCAAATTGCAACCGAATTATAACTTCTGAAGCTTGGTATCAAATGTAACTTTCAGAAGAATGTGAATAAATAGGGTGTCGATAACTGCGTTAAAGGATTTCAACTTAGAACTACAGAATATGTAGATGTAATCGAATGGATTTCTTGTTCGAAGTGAAGCGGAGGACTCATACTTCTATACGCTTTGATGACTGAAATTATGATTTTGATGCATCTATAATAAAAAGATCAAAAAAGTAGTTTTGGCATTTTTCATCTGTAATGCCGCGTGTCAGCTCGTGTGTCTATATTTGTACATTGTGTAAAAAAAATTATGCACGTTTACGCGTTTGTGTAAGATGACAATAATGAGCTCCGGACTTTAACCGGTTTCCGGTTCCTAGTTTATTATACTTTGTATAAGGTTTATCGTTATATAGAAAGTAATTAATTATAGTTTATTTTTCAATTATATAATATAAAATGCGTCTATAGTGTTTATGGTGTTAAGATTTTGCTAAAATTTAGAGTTAGGTTGCAGCTATAGAGGTTAGATATAAATGTTTAAATTTTAGTTAGTATAGTACTGGATAGTAAAATGCATCCAATATTTATTAGTAAAAACTTTAAAGTGTTATAACATTTTTAAAACAAGCTACCTAAATCAAAAAACCCTCTGACAAATTGATAGATTTTTAGATAAACTACATTTTTGTCAGAGGGTTTATTCTTTGTTTTGAAAAAATTATAAAGGATTAAAGTTTGTATAAGTTTAAAAAATTAGTATTTAATATAGAAAAAAAGAAAACATATATTTTTAACTAATTAGAATCAATTACACAAAAATTAGCCAATTAGAATTGATTATATAAGCATCAAAAATTGGTGCCTTTATATATAGATTGGATGTCTTTTACTGTCCTATACTATATAAAGTTTTAAAGTTTTAAACATTTTTTTTTTCTTTGACAATTCTGTTTATTTTATTATGAAAACAGACTTTTATTCTTACATTAGCATATGAAAAATCTAAATCTATAATGTTTTAATCAAAAGATAAACTTACCCATGGTGTATCTTGCAGGTGCTGAAAAACCTATTTGTAGTCAGGATGAATTATTAAACCACTATATTTTGTCCAAATGTAATCTGCCTAGTGAATGGTTAGCTTCCTTCATAGATCTGAAACTTAATCCAGATTTATTTTCTTCAAATTTCTTGTCTGGCTGTTGTGTTTCTCTATCAAGATTCCCATTCTACAATAGAATGTTATCAAACTGATAACACTTTTTTATAGAGAAAGAAAAAAGAAAAAAAAGAATAATAGAAAATGAAAAAAGGGTAGTAATAAAAACTAATACATCAAAAAAAATGGATACTAATACTAAAGAATATAAAAACTAACTAAAACCTAAAAAAAAAAAACTGATAATAATCACAACTTTTTTTAATGATCACTTGAACCAAGACCACATCAAAACAGTTTAAAGATTCAAGGTCTTAAAAAGTCTAAAGATACTTGAGGTTCCTTATTGGTGCTGTTGCTGATAAAGACTTATACGTAAAATACTGAGAAGTAAACGTATATAGTTGGTTTGTGCTCTGGGTCAAGCTTTTCTTCTTGGTAGACTCCCTTGCACATTCAGTATCTAAGCCAAAGGGTTATTTTGATAACAGTAATGGTAAAAAACTCATGACTTAAGTATTTAAAGCTTTTTAGTTCTATAAAAAACAATTGAAAACACTTTCATTGTCTTGAGCTTTTGCAAATACAGTATTTTTCTTTTCAATACTTTTGGCTATAATTTTTGACAAAAAGTGGAGAATTTGACATATCCTCTCCAAAAGATCAGCAATGTTTATCACTTTCATATCGAAAAACTCTGCATGATGACAAACAATACATACAAAATAGACAGTACTGGTGAATTTAGTAACTGAATGAGTATTCGGAAGAATACCTTATATATCGTGTTGAGGACATACAAACACGTGATTATTGGATAGAACAGGTGGAGATTTCAAAATTCTTATACTTTCGGATGAAGATATGGATTTAATTGAAAGAATAAAGCAAAGTGAGAGAGATATACAAGTATCCTCTAGTTATCTATATATAATTTTTAGTCTCTGGCATAAGTTATAGTGCATTTTATTTTAGTTTTAAATTTCTTGTCAAGATTCTTGCACTTAATAATAGATTGTGACTCTGTATAATTAGAAGTTTTTGCTTAGTTAGCAGATTTTCTTCTTTTTAGCAATAGTTTCTTTTAGGTTTTAGTTTAGTTTTTTTTATTTTTTTATTTTTTTTTTTCCCCCTAGGCGAGATCGCGCTAGTGACACTGTTTATTAAAGTCATCATCTCATGGAAAATGCTAAAACAATAAAACTTAAGTCCTAACATCCTACGGCTACTACGCCTTCAAGTGCCTATAGGTGACCTGCTGCACCAGCGAGATATATAAAATATATCCTAACCAGAGGGCTTGTCCGACCACCGCCCTACAATAGGATATCGCCAATCTGATGACATCTTCTCGTAGAGAAGTGAAAGAAAAAAAAATTTTTAAGAAACACAGAGGTATAGGGGAATACGATAAAAAAATACAAACAAGAAAAGAATGGAGTAAGGGAAAAACGAAGAAAAACTAAACTAAATACAGGATTTTTCATCCGCACCGGACGGTCACAATTATAAGTCTATGTCAGGCTCAGTAAAAATTACATACTACTATCTAAACTAGTCTCTACTCTAATCTACATACATAGTATATCTAAGATAAGAAAAAAAACCCGTGACAAGGTAAAAAAAAATAGCTTCTTCGACGTTGGCACCATAGAGAGGTCAGAAAGGTCAGAAAACTCGGAAATTCGCACCAAAGGTCTCGAGTCATTGTTTGTCCAGGTTGCCACATTCGAGGCACGTAATACATATATCCAGTTCCATAAGATCCACGTGTTTGTTGTGACAGGTAAAAACGTAAACAATGCGACCAATTTGGTAAGTAAACAATATGTCGATCTTTTGGAGGGAGTAAGCTAAATTGCCCACTTTTTTACAAAATTTTCCCTGAAAAAAAGTGAAGAGACAACGAGAGTATGTGAGGTTCTTCTGTAAGTTTTACAGTTGTATAGGCAATTCTTCAAGCTTCCACTGTCTTAGTGAGAGTCTTTTAACTACTACTTGTTTCCAGAATAGACCTTTGGATTTGGATGCCAAATAACTTAGGGAGTCCGTTCGATAAATTAGCAAAAAAAACTTGACCCCAAGAAAAACCGTCCAAGTAATGCCCGCTCCTCAGTGTATCACATCTCTTGAACTTCGTTGACAACAACCTGCACAAAGGTGAAAACAGTTTTCAGAATACCCTTCTGGTTTAGATGCCAAATAACTTAGGGAGTCCACACAAAAAGAGAAAGGTTTGACCCCAAGAAAAACCATCCAAAAGGCGCTTGCTCCTTGGTGTTTTACGTTTTACTTCATAGACAACTGCTTTACTCTAAGGTAGGACTGAGAAGTTTCTGTCTTGGACGTTCCTATATTGTTTTTCTGTAGTTCAGTTTTTTGTTGTTGTTGTCCAGAGGATTGTTGGAAAGAGTTATATTAGAGACTTAGTTTTTTTTATTCTTTAGTATTATTATCTATTTTTTTTGATATATTAGTTTTATTTTTACCTCATTTTTTGTTTTCCATTATCTTTTTTTTTTCTTTTTTCCTTTTCTACAAGAAAGTATCATTAGTTTGGTGGTATTCTATTATAGAATGAGAATCTTGACAGGGTGAGCAACAGCTAACTGAGAAATATGAGTGAAATAAGTTCAGAATGAGTTCCAGATCTCTGAAAGAGGCCAAGTATTGCTAGACGGGTCACATCTAGGCAAAACTCAGCAGTTTAATAGTTCACCCTAAATACAAGTAGATATTACAGCATCTATGAGGTACGCTATAGATGAGTTTACATTTTGGTTGAAACACTTATAGATTTAGATTTCTTATGTTATATAGGAATAAAAGTTTGTTTCCATAATAAAGTAAACAGGATTGCTAAAAGAAAAAAAAAATCTGCAAACTAGGCAAAAACTTCTAATTATACAAAGTAACGATCTACTATTAAGTCGAGAGTCTTGACAAAAACTAAAATATATAATTAAAAGAAGATGCATTATAACTCATGTCAAAGGCTAAAAATTATATACAAGAAATATATTATATATCTCAAAACACTTTGCTTGACTTTTTCTAATTAAATCTATATCTTTATCCAAAAGTATAAGAATTTTTAAAAACTCTATATGACTTGTTGTTATCATTTCATTCATTTTATAATATATGCCGATTTGTTATTATCTAGTTTCTCAATATAAAAATAGTAAACAATGCCAATCTTTTGAAGAGAGTAAGCTGAATTCTCCACTTTTAGTAAAGCCAAAAGATAGTAAAAAAATATTGAATTTTTGCAAGTTTTCTAACTAAAGAGTATTGTTTCAAGAGTTTTTCTAAGTCTTTCTCTTCAAACAAACTTTAGTTTTCTTTTTTATTTGTCGTTCTCAGAGATTTCTTTGGTTTAGATATCAAATGCAAAGAAGAGTCTACTCAAGAAATAGCAGAAAAACCAGGCTTGACCGCTTTGCAAACTATTCAAAACATCTGCTCCTTGGTGTATTACATTTAAAGACTTCATTAATAACAGTTCATATCAAAAAAACTTCAAGTTGTTGTTGACTTCTAGACTTGAATCTTCAACTTGCTTTTAGTGTTAGGTTGATACAAGTAATCATTGAGAAGAGTTAATTAATTGATTTTTATATATAAATTTTACTATAAGCCTGAATCTGGAGCACCTCTATCTAAAACTTTTTTGTTTATTAAGTAAATCACTCTTGGACTTGTAACAAAAGTTGTAAAGCTCATCAAGATGCATCTAATAGTAGTACAGTCTAGGAATATACCATAAATGGATAGTGCTGATCGCACCTTTTATAGAAATAGATCATCGATCAACTGATTCTGGAAATTTCTAAAGCATAGTTGATCAATCAAATCAGTTAAGATTTTTTTACTTTCACTTCATTTTTAAAATTATTTTTTATCTTATTTTTTATTTTTTAATTTACTTTATTTATTAATTTTAAAATTAAAAATCTAATACTATATCTATATACTATGATAATATAATACAATCGTCTCAATTATTATACTATATTTCGTCCCAATTATTGTGCTACATTCATCCCAACTATCATACTACGCTCCTCTTGAATCTACCTAACTATTATGCTATATTCATTCCAACTATCGTATTATGCACGTTCTTACTATTTATTCTAACTATCATACTACGTTCATCCCAAATGTTTTGTTATGTTCATCCCAACTATTGCTACGTTTTAACTATCATGCTATATTCGTCCCAACTATTATTTTATGTTCGTCACAACTATCATGCTATATTCATTTCTAATCTACCTATTATGCTATATTCATTCTAACTATTATGCTCTGTTCACTCTTACTAACATGCTACATTTGTTTAACTAATATGCTACATTCGTCCAAACTATAGTGCTATGTTTGTTCTTACTATAATACTACGTTTGTTTGTTCTTGTGGACTATTTAAACATGTTTTCTTTTATCTATTTATTTTGCTTACAAGTTTCTAATAATAAAATAAATGATATAAAAAACCACTTAGTACACTAGCAAAAATACGTTTTTTACTTCTTTTTACTTAACAGTATACAAAAAATAGTCATAAATTTATGTTCTCATTTACCTTTTTGAGAACCACTTACTTTATGGGATTATTTAGGATTGTCAAGCTTTGTCGCTTTTATTATCTATTTATTTATCGTTTAGTAACAAGTGGATATATAAATTTTGTAAAACCCCTAGCATGAGTACATGCATAAAAAAGAAATTAATAACCAATCAAATGCATGAACCTGCTTGTAGATCCTTCTAGAACCCGATTTCCAAATTTAGTATATTCCCGGACTGTAGTAAGAACATTAAAATCAGCTTGATAGTTCTTAAGAAATTTTTAAAAAAAACTTTTTTTTTTATATAAAATTTCTTTAAAAAAATTTGATTTTTTTTAAAAAAATTTTATATATAAAAAAGAAGTTTTTTAAAGATATCTCAAGAACTACCAAGCTGATTTTAATGTTCTTACTACTATTAGATGCATCTTGATGAGCTTTACAACTTTGGTTACAAGCTTTACTTAGTAAAAAAAAAGTTTTAAATAGAGGTGCTCCAGATTCAGACTTATAATAAAATTTATATATAAAAAAAAATTTTTGTTCTGTTGACTAGAGAATCATCAATTAAATTTTAAACATTTTTACTTGTATATTTTTGAAATATACTATAGTAATTATATTGTTTAATATATTTTAGAAAATCTATTTAATTTTTAATTTATTTATTTATATATTTTTTTTCTTCAGCAATTCTGTTTACTTTATTATAGAAACAGACTTTTTTTTTTGAATATTAATGGTGAAACTATGTTTGTCTTTATTAAAATTTAATTTAACTCTCTTACAAAGCAAAGATTATACAAAGGTATAACCCTTATACAAAGAAAAGAATAAATTTAAACTTCATATTCTAAGATAATAAGAAAAGAAACTCAGACTAATTTATCTGCAGCCTAAACCAAATTATGGGAACAGACTTTCATTCCTATATGGCATAAAAAATCTAAATCTATAATTATTTCAACCAAATATAAACTCATCCACAGTGTACCTCACAGATACCGTAATATTTACTTGCAGTCAGGGCGAACTATTAAACCGCAATGTTTTGTTCAGATGTGACCTGTCTAGCAAATAATTGGCCTTCTCCAGAGATTTGAAACTCACTCTGGACTTATTTCCCTCAGATTCCTTGGCTGGCTGTTGTGCTGCCCCATCAAGATTCCCATCCTACAATAGAATACTACTAAACTGATAATATTTTCTCATAAGGAAGAAAAAAAGAAAAAAAAGATAATAGAAAACGAAAAAAAAGTAAAAAATAAAACTAATATATCAAAGAAAATGAATACTAATACTAAGGAATATAAAAAAAAAAACTAAACTAAAACCTAAAAGAAACTATTGCTAAAAAGAAGAAAACAAGCAAAAACTTTTAATTATACAGAGTCACGATCTACTATTAAGTGTGAGAGTCTTGACAAGAAATTTAAAACTAAAATAAAATGTACTATAACCTGTACTAGAGGCTAAAAATTATATACAGGTAACTAGAAGATGTCTGTATTTCTCTTTTCACTTTGCTTTACTCTTTCAATTAAATCTATATCTTCATCTAAAAGTATAAGAATTTTGAAATCTTTATATGTCCTATCCAATGATCACATATTTGTATGTCTTCAACAACATGACACATAAGGTATTCTTCTGAATACTTATCTAGTTACTAAATTCGCTACACCATCCATTTTATATGTATTGTTTGTCATCATGCAGAGTTTTGCGATATAAAAGTGATAAACATTGCTAATCTTTTGAAGAGGTATGCCACGACTTTAAACAATCTAAAGACAGGTAAGATTTTAGTTTGCTTATTTCAGACTGTTTTTTTATTGATCTTTTCTATTTATAGTAATTAGTTTGCTTATTTTAGATCTTTTTTTTGCAAATCTTTTTATATTTAGTAATTTTTGTAAATTGTTAGCTGTTTGTAGATTGTTCAGGGTCCTAGTATACTGAATTACCCACTTTTTGTTAAAAGTTATAGCCAAAAGTATCAAAAAAAAAAATATTGTATTTGTGAGAACTCAAGATAATAAAAGTGTTTCCAGTTGTTCTTTATAAAACAAAAAAGCTTTAAACATTTGAGTCAGAAGTTTTTCACCACTACTATTATCAAAATAATCCTTTTGGCTTAGATGCCGGACGTGCAAAGAAGTCCACTAAGAAGAAATGCTTGACCCAAAGCACAAACCAATTATATATGCTCTGCTTCTTAGTATTTTATATATAAGTCTTCGTCAACAACAGTAACAATAAGGAACCTCAGATATCTTTGACTTTTTAGAGCCTTGAATCTTTAAACTGTTTTGGTGTAGTCTTGGTTCAAATGATCGTTAGAAAAAGTTCTATGGTCTATCTACATATTTATTTATATATTATTTATTGTTTATATCTATTTTTATCTAGTAGTGATACCATTTTTAATTTTAATCAAAATTTAGGATTAGGATATAGTTTTAAAAAAAAATAAAAGTTAAATATAAAGATTTAAATTTAATTAAGATTAGATTTTTGGGTTTTGAACATTTTTGTTTAGTACTTTTGATATGTATTAGTTAGTAGTTTTTGAGATTCAATACTTTAAGTAATATTACTATAGATGCAAGTTAGCAACAGTCTTATTTACTTTTTTAAGATGTTTTTAGTCTTTATTAACAATTTATTTTTTAAATATTTTATATATTAGCCAATTAATATCTTATATTATAAATTTATATATATAATCATTCAAACTCTTCCTAATAATTCCTTGATTAACAAAAAAATAAACTAAACTACAGAAAAACACTATAAAAAAGCAACAAAGTAAATACAATGATACTCTTGGTCTATAAAACAAACTTGCTATTAACACAGCTACCATATACATGAAATATTGAGGAGCAAATATATAATAATAAGTGAGCTGTGCTTTTAGATCAAACTTTTTAGTGAACTCTCTTATACTTTTAGCATCCAAACCAAAAGGGTTATTTTGAGAGCAATGTCTCTGTAGATTCCTAATCAAAAATATCTAGTCGAAACTAAGAAACTAAACTATACAATTGTAAAACTTACAAGAAGAACCTTATATACTCTCATTAACCCACCACTTTTTTTTGAAAAAATTTTTGTAAAAAGTAGATAATTTAGTTTATACTCTTTAAAAGATCAACATCATGTATACCAAAATAGATAGCATTGTTTATTTCTTAAATTGGTATAACAGAACAACAAATATATCAAGGCATATACTTCAAATATAAAAAGTTGATCAAATAATGCTTTGAGACTAATCTAGATCGAGTATCAACCTCTCTACCTAATCTGGTTAAAGAAGTGTTTATCTAATGATATATTAAACTTAAATATACTAAATAAATAAATTTAAAGTAAAGATACAATTTATTTAGTATAGTATATAATTTTTTAAAACCTTTTATAGACCTATAAATATAATATTAGGATAGTTATTCTTTTTGTTTTTGTTTCGATATTTCTCTCTCTTCTTACTTTCTTGCTTTTATCTTTTATTGTTATCTTCTATATCTCTGTATTTTTTTGTCTATCTGTTTTTCT
>CAJVPZ010001212.1:0-15199 GCA_910592135.1 Racocetra fulgida | reverse complement strand
GTTTGTGAAGTAATATTGAAGCAGCAGATAAAGTGATTTCTAAGAGAGTGATGTTATGGTCAGAGTCTGTGGGGGTTGTATCAAAGATATCTGCATAATCTAGGGTAGTTATATACAAATTTGTCAATTCTGCTTTGGTGTTTTTTGTGATAGCAAATATATTTGTGAAGGTCAGCGTGAAAGATTCTAAAGGTGTCATAGAAGTTGGGTTTAAGGTATTTAATTAATTTTTTTTTTTTGAATGTTAATGGTGAGACCATGTCTTTATCTTTATTGAAATTTAATTCAATTCTCTTACAATGAAAAGAATACATTTAAACTCTATATTCTAAGATAACAAGAAAGAAACTCAGACTAGTTTATCTGCAGCCTAAACCAACTAGGGTGGCTATGGCTCACCTAAATTTGAGAATTAGTAATTATATATATTAAACTTGTTTGGTATTTGATCCATAGAGGATACCCAAGTATTAATTTGTTGTTAGCTAAAGTAAGAGGTGAAGGTTGAGAAGATGAAGAAAATGTATGAGATAAGACAGAAGGTGAAGAAGATGATGTGTTAGTACAGGATGTATTTGAGGAATGAGAAATGCAATAAGGTATCCAAATATTATGATAAATTTGTGAATTAAGATATAAAAGAAATTTTGGTGTTGCATTAAAGTCTCACATGATAATGATTTTGTAGTTTGTTTTTTGGATATAAAGAAGTGTTTGTTCATATATTTCTTTTTTTAGAGTTTGTTTTTCTTTGGTAAGAAAGTATAGTTGTATAAGTCAGATAGGATGACTTGGTAATGAAAGATCAACATAAGGATGTGGCCTTTATATTCCTGTATTTTGCTAATAAATTTAGAGGTTTTCATGTATTAGGAGGCCAACTCCACCTTGTCTGGTATTGTCAGTCTCACTTCAGAGGTTGGTATAGTTAGAAAGGTTTTGAGATAATGGAAATAGTTTTGCTTTTTTGGTACCTAGGTGAGTTTCAGAAAGATCAAAAATATTTATTTGGTTCTCAATAATGAAGTTGTGAAGTAGGGATTGTTTGGAATAAGATAATCCATTTGTATTGAGTGAGCAAATTTTGATTTGTTCGAGTGTAAAGATAGATTGGTCAGGAGGGTTTTGAGTTGTGTTAGATATATTTAGAGGTTGATCTATATGGTGGTTTTCAAATAAAGTAAGTGGTGATGTGGGGAGAATCTGTCTTGTTATCTAAAAAAAGATTGTTTTTAATGTTTAGTGAGTATGTTAAGGAAGTTGTTGGATGATTAGATTTGAGAGGTGTGTTTAAATAATGTTTGATAGTATTAAGATTGAGTTGAGTATGATTAGAAAGAATTAGTGAGTCGTGAGGGAGATAAATATGTGCTTCTTGTGCTGAAAGTATATAGAAAATATGAGATTGAGATTTTGGCTTTTGTTCGAATATGACTTAAGTGTAGTATAAAGGAAGTAATCATAGTGGGTGTTGTTATAATAGGTAGTTTGTAGTAGTTTAAAAATCTGTTATAGCAGGTAGACAGGCTATAGGGTTCTAATGATGTTGAGGATAGACCTGTCTGATTTGTATCTTTTACTAAGTCGCTCACTATATACCTGGCTCTCACAGTGTCCAGAGAACTTGTAGTCTGCCCTGTACATTGGATCTGACCGTCATTAACACAAGCCTCCAGGTAAATAGGCTTAACTACTTGCCTACTTACATTATTCTCTTTACTAAATACAATGGGTGTTTCTTTTAGTAAAGCGGTGGCTGCATCCATGTTGTTTAATCCATTCTTAATATATAATGAATCAGATAAGTCAAGTTGTTGTAAGTTACAATTAACTTTGTAGTTTATATCACTAATGAAAAAATTAATAATAGCCTTTTTAGAGAAATTATTATTTGCTTTTTTGGAGGGTGCTAATGTGGAGCAAGTTTTTGATGATTGACAGATGATTAATCAATCAAATTATGAAATTTTAGCCATCTTGGATTAGCCCAACAAAACAAAACAAGCAAAAAAAAAGAAAAAATGTAAAAATACAACAATAGTCATAACCTACTTTGGTATATTAATAAAAAATGTCAGGGAGGCAATTTTACCTATAACTCCTCTTAAATATACATCAAAATGGCTCTAACTCTAATACTAATATTAAATAAATGCTAAATTAGATAAAAATTCAAAACTCGCTCCGCTTTAGCCAACCCCTTTTTTGGCAAGTTTGATTAAATATTCAAGTTTTTTAAGAGCAAAAAAAGTAAAGTACAGTGTAGAGTATATTGATGATTATATTTATATTTGTAGCTAATTTTATTAAAAATAATATAAATAGCTGAATTAGTAATTAAGTACCCAATCTTGTGTTAGGTAGTTTCAAAGTTTTTTGAATATGAATTTTGAGAGTGACTTAAAAATTATTAAGTAATAAGGTTAAAAGGTTTGAAAATTCATTTCATTTTTCTTTATTTATTTCTTTATAGTTAAAAATTATTCAACATATACCTATTTGTTGTTGAGGTAGTTTATTATATACATTAGAAAATGTCCAAGAAGATAAAAGAATAAATGGTTACTTAAAGTGCTTGTGTTGCTATTGTCAAAATTATATGATAAGAGAAACTATATATTGAATTGATTAGTTCAAATATAATCTATATAATTGCTACTTATATTGTTATACCAAGTAAAGTGTATATTGTTAAAGTGTATATCTAAGTTATAAAAATTTGACTAGTAAAAAAAACTCTTTCCACAGATCAATTTTACCAAAACTGGAGCAAAAAAAAACCTTTAAAGAAGAAAACTCAAGAAAATACTAACTAAACGTATCCTGGGCTCTTAAATAAACTTGTTTAGCATAGCTGGAAACATAAAAATTGATAATTCTTCAAGACATTAGCTTCAAAGCAATAACTACTAGATGAAAGACAGATAAACAATACTTTTTACAACTCTACACCTGTAAGTAGCAAAGGTCCTATAGACCTGTCAACTCTACTTCAAGAAATATTGCAGAACAACATGCAAACTGTTGATAGCAGCATAGATAATAACCAAATGCAAACCTCTATACAACAAAACTCTAACACCTCTAGACAACAAAATGGGTTCTTTACCTACCCTCTGGCTTACTTCTCTTACAAGACGACTAACCCAAAAACTACAACAACTGCTAGTATACAACAAAAGAACCCAACAGCAAAATATATTAAGGAATTTATTAATATTATTATCAAAGACTGGACAAAACTTACTTTTACTGTCACCTTCATCATCTCAACTTTGCAGATAGATACTTATTCACTATTGACCTTACTAGATCAGGATGTATTCCAAATTTGGTCAAATTTCTAGCACAATGGATATGCAAGCATAATAATGTTACCCAATTAATTCTATTTGAGCTTACAAACTACTCTAAATGTAACTTTGTAAATATTAACACCAAATTACCTAGAAGTACTCATAGCTGTGACTTAGAGATAACAATCAAAGCATATGAAGACACACAAAAAGCTTATATAGCACCAAAATATTCAAAAGAACTACCAATAGTTCCTTATAATCTAATACCAGAAATTGATACAGATGATGATAGTTACCAAAATAAGGAGACAAATAATGCAACAAGTGCTACACCTACTTTTTAAAAGAATATAACCAATACTAATGCCCAAACAGTATATAGTAACACAACAGCTTCTACAAGCAAAAACAAAACTAAAAGTTTCACAAATCGAGCTAATAAACTTTCATCTACACAAGCCAATAGATTAACAAGCTACATATCTGATCACACAGCATATAGAACAACTACACAGTTATCTGAAAATCAGAAAGGAAAAAAATGGGCAAGGCTACAACCAATCATCACTGATTTAACAAACCTATCTCCACCTATCCACTCACCTTCTACAATTTCATCAACATATTCAGCTGCTACAATAGATCTCAATCCTACTTAAAAACCATTCTATAGTAAGAATACACAGAAAGGTTTCAAATTATCAACCTTTAATACACCAGATAGTATGAAGTGGGCAAACCATATACAAAACAAGATAGCAAAAGGAACCAAAACACCATTTGATCAACAGCTATGGTTATATGACACAATAGCAACAGCCTTACAAACTGCAGCCAGTATTCAGCAGTTTGTTGGACACAAACTTAGTTCTATCTCAACCCAAATAGAAATACCCTCAGCAATACTACTAAAATTCAAGCACCAAGACACAAGATTTTTCACTACATTCACAAGAAATGCTAATACGATACCAGCACACCAAAGAGAGTATACAAACCTGTATAATAATACAACTAGAAATTATAAAACCTCTAATCAAATTACTATCATTAACTGAGATACTTGTAATTTAATTCACTTAATATTAAAGAAAATGCTAATCTCACAATATCTGATAAATACAAATTTTGTAACTCTTATACCCTTTGCAATACTTAAACTTAGTTATTATACCAAAGGTTTTTACAGATCCAAAATAAAAGTAAACATACAGTTAAAGAAATCAAAACAGCAATTAACCAGTCATTACAGAAAAAACTTGCTCCATTTCCTGAAAGTCCAGAGCAAATTCCAGATACAGTCCAACACATATTACCATTCAATCTACCTATTACACAATGCTCACATACCAAAGCTATAGTTAATGGACTACGAAAAATCTTCAGATTTGATCAGCTTCCAGAGTTATATTTTGCTAAACTGCCATCACAACTGGAGAATATAACTAATATCCACTCTGAACTCTAGCAATATTTCCTATTACAAACTGACAAGCTCTTCAAAATCTGGAATACTATCATTACAAGCTTGCAGATTACTATACAGTTGAATCTATTCCTAAAGCATATTTTCAACTCTCACTACCTAAACAGCCACTTCCTACAACATATCAAGAACTAAACCCAAAGGTTAGAGGATTCTTCTTTTATTATGTGGATACAACAAATATATCACTAGCAGATATAGAGCTTTAGTACAACAATACTATACATTCAAGCTCCTCTTTAATAACTATTTTGCAACTAAACCATTACTCTGGTCAAATCTATAGTATATAAAAACAAGTACACAATTTACCTTTCCAATTACAGATAATATTATAGCACAAAACTTTTATGCATAAAGTCTCACAAAAATACAGAATACGACTTCCACTGCCATATAATATCATGCAGACAAATCCTATCAACAAACCTAGCCTATTTACTAGCGATCAGGTTACAGCAGAACACAAAATCACTATATCTATTATATCATTCCAGCAACTTACACAAACTGTAAAACTCCTCTGTTAACATTACTATTTTACAAAGATATCAGAAGATTGAATAAAAATTTCAACTCAAGTATCTACAACCACTAGCTCTAATGATACAAATGCTATTGAACTACTTTTACATTTTATACCAAACAATTTAGTAGATATAACGCAGCTCTAGCATCTTACAATATACAGCTAACATTACCAATTACATCACAAACACTAGTTACTCCCACTATACAAACACTATGCCAATATTTCACAATTAAAGCTATTTCTAGCTTTTTACTTAAGTTATCTCTACTACCAACCCCATCCTGAGCAATATTTTCTCATATAAACCTATCTTCTACCACTACACCAGAGGTCAATACAATGTGATAGATATGAATTAACTAACTTATGATAACACAACTTACAATCAAACCACTAACAATTGCTACACACAATGCTCAAGAACTTAATCAAATTACAAAAAGACAATTACTATTTGACTACTATTTAGCCCAAAATTTTGATATTGTTTTAATCACAGAAACAAAACTAGTACATTCTAGATATACTTTGAATAACACAACTTTATACCCTTAGTTCATACTTACCACCCACTTACCCACCTAGAGTAGAGATACTCTCTCTAGTCAAATTGATGAAATATAGATACCTCAACAAATTATGCACTTAGCTGCACAATCTATACTTACCTCTGCAATTCAGATCATAAATAGTGATCACTGCATTATACATACCAATTTGCAGCAATATATTAACCGATCTAAATGCTACAAAAAATATAAGTTTAAGGTCTATAAATATAACACTATGACAGCTGAACTCTGAGAACAATTTCAACAAAATACCCAAAATACCATATCTCAAATTACAGAAGAAATAGCAAATACACTTTCAATTAATCAACTTTGGCACCAAATCAACATAGCAATTACTAAGTCAGCAAAATCTTACATACCCTTCTCACAGCGATTACAAAAATAGCACAACACTTTCTCACCTAAAGCAATAAAAATGTATATTGCATTAAACTTATGTAGTAGTATACTCTATACTTTGGTAATGCTATATAAAAACCCCCAAAACTAATCGCATAACTACAACACTATGTTTCAAACAATTAATCAAAAAATTCATACTATACAGCAGCTATCCAATTTTCCTATTACAGATCTAGCTCTACAAGATATTAGTAAGAATAATATCACACAAACTATCAATATAATGAAAGCACACTGAAAAACTCTATATCACACATAGGAAACAGAGAACCAACAAGCCTTCTCACAACATATCTATCAGTTTATTGAGAAAAGATACAACAATTTTACATCTCATACCACAACAATGATTAATAGCATTCTTGATAGATGCACTGATGCAGTAACATTTCAAAATATTAAACTATCAAATTCAATTTTTACAGACCTTATGAGATTCAAAATCATATACGAAGTCATTTTAAAAACTAGACAAAACACAATTCTAATGATCCTATACTTTGGGAGCAGTGGAAACAAAATATACACCAAAGCATCACATAGACCCATCCTGGTATCAGACACTAGCCTAACCTATAACAATGCAGGAAGTAACTCAAACTATAAACTAATTACCTAATAATAAAGCTACAAGACCATCACTTATCTCTAATGAGATGTTAAAACACATTTATCCGCATGTCACCAAATTACTAACAATACTATTTAACAAATGATTAGAGATGTCAGATATCCCTACAATATAAAAACACAGTAAAATATACCCATATCTAAAAAACCAATATTTACTGGCCAACTCAACTATACAAGACCTATCACACTTATAGAGCATATATGTAAAATCTTTACAAAAATTATCACAAACAGACTCAGCCAAATTATGATGTGATATCTAATACTTCACCCAAATAACTTTGTTGCAACTCCATATAATTCTACTACACAACCAATACACATCTTTACAAATATTCTACAAGAAGCTCAGACCCAAAACAAAGAAGTTTGGCTTCTTTCACAAGATATAAGTAAGGTATATGACTTAGTATATTAATCTTTACTTCAGCACGCACTAAACAGGCTACAAATTCAAACAAAACACAACAACTACTTATTAATATCCATTCAGATCACCAAAACACAGTTTTTGTCATCCACTAGACTCGAACCGGCGACCTTGCGAGTGCGACCCCGGAGCGCTAACCACTGCGCTATCCGACCCAGGGTCTAATATTACAATTTTAAAAAAATTTGCTGATGTAGGGTATCATCTATGTAGGCTAAAACAGAGGTATGATATGTTATTGGATTATGATTAGAGGTTGTATAGTTATAGTATAGCCTTAAAATTTAGAATATTAGTGGTGATAAGTGGATTATAGTAGATGCTCCAGAGAAAAGGTATAATAGTTTCACCTTGGTCTATCTCATCATATATTGGATAGGGCAAAGTTGATCCAAGGTTTGTTATAACTGAGTTTTGGTGATCTGAATGGATATTAATAAGTAGTTGTTGTGTTTTGTTTGAATTTGTAGCCTGTTTAGTGCGTGCTGAAGTAAAGATTAATATACTAAGTCATATACCTTACTTATATCTTGTGAAAGAAGCCAAACTTCTTTGTTTTGGGTCTGAGCTTCTTGTAGAATATTTGTAAAGATGTGTATTGGTTGTGTAGTAGAATTATATGGAGTTGCAACAAAGTTATTTGGGTGAAGTATTAGATATCACATCATAATTTGGCTGAGTCTGTTTGTGATAATTTTTGTAAAGATTTTACATATATGCTCTATAAGTGTGATAGGTCTTGTATAGTTGAGTTGGCCAGTAAATATTGGTTTTTTAGATATGGGTATATTTTACTGTGTTTTTATATTGTAGGGATATCTGACATCTCTAATCATTTGTTAAATAGTATTGTTAGTAATTTGGTGACATGCGGATAAATGTGTTTTAACATCTCATTAGAGATAAGTGATGGTCTTGTAGCTTTATTATTAGGTAATTAGTTTATAGTTTGAGTTACTTCCTGCATTGTTATAGGTTAGGCTAGTGTCTGATACCAGGATGGGTCTATGTGATGCTTTGGTGTATATTTTGTTTCCACTGCTCCCAAAGTATAGGATCATTAGAATTGTGTTTTGTCTAGTTTTTAAAATGACTTCGTATATGATTTTGAATCTCATAAGGTCTGTAAAAATTGAATTTGATAGTTTAATATTTTGAAATGTTACTGCATCAGTGCATCTATCAAGAATGCTATTAATCATTGTTGTGGTATGAGATGTAAAATTGTTGTATCTTTTCTCAATAAACTGATAGATATGTTGTGAGAAGGCTTGTTGGTTCTCTGTTTCCTATGTGTGATATAGAGTTTTTCAGTGTGCTTTCATTATATTGATAGTTTGTGTGATATTATTCTTACTAATATCTTGTAGAGCTAGATCTGTAATAGGAAAATTGGATAGCTGCTGTATAGTATGAATTTTTTGATTAATTGTTTGAAACATAGTGTTGTAGTTATGCGATTAGTTTTGGGGGTTTTTATATAGCATTACCAAAGTATAGAGTATACTACTACATAAGTTTAATGCAATATACATTTTTATTGCTTTAGGTGAGAAAGTGTTGTGCTATTTTTGTAATCGCTGTGAGAAGGGTATGTAAGATTTTGCTGACTTAGTAATTGCTATGTTGATTTGGTGCCAAAGTTGATTAATTGAAAGTGTATTTGCTATTTCTTCTGTAATTTGAGATATGGTATTTTGGGTATTTTGTTGAAATTGTTCTCAGAGTTCAGCTGTCATAGTGTTATATTTATAGACCTTAAACTTATATTTTTTGTAGCATTTAGATCGGTTAATATATTGCTGCAAATTGGTATGTATAATGCAGTGATCACTATTTATGATCTGAATTGCAGAGGTAAGTATAGATTGTGCAGCTAAGTGCATAATTTGTTGAGGTATCTATATTTCATCAATTTGACTAGAGAGAGTATCTCTACTCTAGGTGGGTAAGTGGGTGGTAAGTATGAACTAAGGGTATAAAGTTGTGTTATTCAAAGTATATCTAGAATGTACTAGTTTTGTTTCTGTGATTAAAACAATATCAAAATTTTGGGCTAAATAGTAGTCAAATAGTAATTGTCTTTTTGTAATTTGATTAAGTTCTTGAGCATTGTGTGTAGCAATTGTTAGTGGTTTGATTGTAAGTTGTGTTATCATAAGTTAGTTAATTCATATCTATCACATTGTATTGACCTCTGGTGTAGTGGTAGAAGATAGGTTTATATGAGAAAATATTGCTCAGGATGGGGTTGGTAGTAGAGATAACTTAAGTAAAAAGCTAGAAATAGCTTTAATTGTGAAATATTGGCATAGTGTTTGTATAGTGGGAGTAACTAGTGTTTGTGATGTAATTGGTAATGTTAGCTGTATATTGTAAGATGCTAGAGCTGCGTTATATCTACTAAATTGTTTGGTATAAAATGTAAAAGTAGTTCAATAGCATTTGTATCATTAGAGCTAGTGGTTGTAGATACTTGAGTTGAAATTTTTATTCAATCTTCTGATATCTTTGTAAAATAGTAATGTTAACAGAGGAGTTTTACAGTTTGTGTAAGTTGCTGGAATGATATAATAGATATAGTGATTTTGTGTTCTGCTGTAACCTGATCGCTAGTAAATAGGCTAGGTTTGTTGATAGGATTTGTCTGCATGATATTATATGGCAGTGGAAGTCGTATTCTGTATTTTTGTGAGACTTTATGCATAAAAGTTTTGTGCTATAATATTATCTGTAATTGGAAAGGTAAATTGTGTACTTGTTTTTATATACTATAGATTTGACCAGAGTAATGGTTTAGTTGCAAAATAGTTATTAAAGAGGAGCTTGAATGTATAGTATTGTTGTACTAAAGCTCTATATCTGCTAGTGATATATTTGTTGTATCCACATAATAAAAGAAGAATCCTCTAACCTTTGGGTTTAGTTCTTGATATGTTGTAGGAAGTGGCTGTTTAGGTAGTGAGAGTTGAAAATATGCTTTAGGAATAGATTCAACTGTATAGTAATCTGCAAGCTTGTAATGATAGTATTCCAGATTTTGAAGAGCTTGTCAGTTTGTAATAGGAAATATTGCTAGAGTTCAGAGTGGATATTAGTTATATTCTCCAGTTGTGATGGCAGTTTAGCAAAATATAACTCTGGAAGCTGATCAAATCTGAAGATTTTTCGTAGTCCATTAACTATAGCTTTGGTATGTGAGCATTGTGTAATAGGTAGATTGAATGGTAATATGTGTTGGACTGTATCTGGAATTTGCTCTGGACTTTCAGGAAATGGAGCAAGTTTTTTCTGTAATGACTGGTTAATTGCTGTTTTGATTTCTTTAACTGTATGTTTACTTTTATTTTGGATCTGTAAAAACCTTTGGTATAATAACTAAGTTTAAGTATTGCAAAGGGTATAAGAGTTACAAAATTTGTATTTATCAGATATTGTGAGATTAGCATTTTCTTTAATATTAAGTGAATTAAATTACAAGTATCTCAGTTAATGATAGTAATTTGATTAGAGGTTTTATAATTTCTAGTTGTATTATTATACAGGTTTGTATACTCTCTTTGGTGTGCTGGTATCGTATTAGCATTTCTTGTGAATGTAGTGAAAAATCTTGTGTCTTGGTGCTTGAATTTTAGTAGTATTGCTGAGGGTATTTCTATTTGGGTTGAGATAGAACTAAGTTTGTGTCCAACAAACTGCTGAATACTGGCTGCAGTTTGTAAGGCTGTTGCTATTGTGTCATATAACCATAGCTGTTGATCAAATGGTGTTTTGGTTCCTTTTGCTATCTTGTTTTGTATATGGTTTGCCCACTTCATACTATCTGGTGTATTAAAGGTTGATAATTTGAAACCTTTCTGTGTATTCTTACTATAGAATGGTTTTTAAGTAGGATTGAGATCTATTGTAGCAGCTGAATATGTTGATGAAATTGTAGAAGGTGAGTGGATAGGTGGAGATAGGTTTGTTAAATCAGTGATGATTGGTTGTAGCCTTGCCCATTTTTTTCCTTTCTGATTTTCAGATAACTGTGTAGTTGTTCTATATGCTGTGTGATCAGATATGTAGCTTGTTAATCTATTGGCTTGTGTAGATGAAAGTTTATTAGCTCGATTTGTGAAACTTTTAGTTTTGTTTTTGCTTGTAGAAGCTGTTGTGTTACTATATACTGTTTGGGCATTAGTATTGGTTATATTCTTTTAAAAAGTAGGTGTAGCACTTGTTGCATTATTTGTCTCCTTATTTTGGTAACTATCATCATCTGTATCAATTTCTGGTATTAGATTATAAGGAACTATTGGTAGTTCTTTTGAATATTTTGGTGCTATATAAGCTTTTTGTGTGTCTTCATATGCTTTGATTGTTATCTCTAAGTCACAGCTATGAGTACTTCTAGGTAATTTGGTGTTAATATTTACAAAGTTACATTTAGAGTAGTTTGTAAGCTCAAATAGAATTAATTGGGTAACATTATTATGCTTGCATATCCATTGTGCTAGAAATTTGACCAAATTTGGAATACATCCTGATCTAGTAAGGTCAATAGTGAATAAGTATCTATCTGCAAAGTTGAGATGATGAAGGTGACAGTAAAAGTAAGTTTTGTCCAGTCTTTGATAATAATATTAATAAATTCCTTAATATATTTTGCTGTTGGGTTCTTTTGTTGTATACTAGCAGTTGTTGTAGTTTTTGGGTTAGTCGTCTTGTAAGAGAAGTAAGCCAGAGGGTAGGTAAAGAACCCATTTTGTTGTCTAGAGGTGTTAGAGTTTTGTTGTATAGAGGTTTGCATTTGGTTATTATCTATGCTGCTATCAACAGTTTGCATGTTGTTCTGCAATATTTCTTGAAGTAGAGTTGACAGGTCTATAGGACCTTTGCTACTTACAGGTGTAGAGTTGTAAAAAGTATTGTTTATCTGTCTTTCATCTAGTAGTTATTGCTTTGAAGCTAATGTCTTGAAGAATTATCAATTTTTATGTTTCCAGCTATGCTAAACAAGTTTATTTAAGAGCCCAGGATACGTTTAGTTAGTATTTTCTTGAGTTTTCTTCTTTAAAGGTTTTTTTTTGCTCCAGTTTTGGTAAAATTGATCTGTGGAAAGAGTTTTTTTTACTAGTCAAATTTTTATAACTTAGATATACACTTTAACAATATACACTTTACTTGGTATAACAATATAAGTAGCAATTATATAGATTATATTTGAACTAATCAATTCAATATATAGTTTCTCTTATCATATAATTTTGACAATAGCAACACAAGCACTTTAAGTAACCATTTATTCTTTTATCTTCTTGGACATTTTCTAATGTATATAATAAACTACCTCAACAACAAATAGGTATATGTTGAATAATTTTTAACTATAAAGAAATAAATAAAGAAAAATGAAATGAATTTTCAAACCTTTTAACCTTATTACTTAATAATTTTTAAGTCACTCTCAAAATTCATATTCAAAAAACTTTGAAACTACCTAACACAAGATTGGGTACTTAATTACTAATTCAGCTATTTATATTATTTTTAATAAAATTAGCTACAAATATAAATATAATCATCAATATACTCTACACTGTACTTTACTTTTTTTGCTCTTAAAAAACTTGAATATTTAATCAAACTTGCCAAAAAAGGGGTTGGCTAAAGCGGAGCGAGTTTTGAATTTTTATCTAATTTAGCATTTATTTAATATTAGTATTAGAGTTAGAGCCATTTTGATGTATATTTAAGAGGAGTTATAGGTAAAATTGCCTCCCTGACATTTTTTATTAATATACCAAAGTAGGTTATGACTATTGTTGTATTTTTACATTTTTTCTTTTTTTTTGCTTGTTTTGTTTTGTTGGGCTAATCCAAGATGGCTAAAATTTCATAATTTGATTGATTAATCATCTGTCAATCATCAAAAACTTGCTCCACATTAGCACCCTCCAAAAAAGCAAATAATAATTTCTCTAAAAAGGCTATTATTAATTTTTTCATTAGTGATATAAACTACAAAGTTAATTGTAACTTACAACAACTTGACTTATCTGATTCATTATATATTAAGAATGGATTAAACAACATGGATGCAGCCACCGCTTTACTAAAAGAAACACCCATTGTATTTAGTAAAGAGAATAATGTAAGTAGGCAAGTAGTTAAGCCTATTTACCTGGAGGCTTGTGTTAATGACGGTCAGATCCAATGTACAGGGCAGACTACAAGTTCTCTGGACACTGTGAGAGCCAGGTATATAGTGAGCGACTTAGTAAAAGATACAAATCAGACAGGTCTATCCTCAACATCATTAGAACCCTATAGCCTGTCTACCTGCTATAACAGATTTTTAAACTACTACAAACTACCTATTATAACAACACCCACTATGATTACTTCCTTTATACTACACTTAAGTCATATTCGAACAAAAGCCAAAATCTCAATCTCATATTTTCTATATACTTTCAGCACAAGAAGCACATATTTATCTCCCTCACGACTCACTAATTCTTTCTAATCATACTCAACTCAATCTTAATACTATCAAACATTATTTAAACACACCTCTCAAATCTAATCATCCAACAACTTCCTTAACATACTCACTAAACATTAAAAACAATCTTTTTTTAGATAACAAGACAGATTCTCCCCACATCACCACTTACTTTATTTGAAAACCACCATATAGATCAACCTCTAAATATATCTAACACAACTCAAAACCCTCCTGACCAATCTATCTTTACACTCGAACAAATCAAAATTTGCTCACTCAATACAAATGGATTATCTTATTCCAAACAATCCCTACTTCACAACTTCATTATTGAGAACCAAATAAATATTTTTGATCTTTCTGAAACTCACCTAGGTACCAAAAAAGCAAAACTATTTCCATTATCTCAAAACCTTTCTAACTATACCAACCTCTGAAGTGAGACTGACAATACCAGACAAGGTGGAGTTGGCCTCCTAATACATGAAAACCTCTAAATTTATTAGCAAAATACAGGAATATAAAGGCCACATCCTTATGTTGATCTTTCATTACCAAGTCATCCTATCTGACTTATACAACTATACTTTCTTACCAAAGAAAAACAAACTCTAAAAAAAGAAATATATGAACAAACACTTCTTTATATCCAAAAAACAAACTACAAAATCATTATCATGTGAGACTTTAATGCAACACCAAAATTTCTTTTATATCTTAATTCACAAATTTATCATAATATTTGGATACCTTATTGCATTTCTCATTCCTCAAATACATCCTGTACTAACACATCATCTTCTTCACCTTCTGTCTTATCTCATACATTTTCTTCATCTTCTCAACCTTCACCTCTTACTTTAGCTAACAACAAATTAATACTTGGGTATCCTCTATGGATCAAATACCAAACAAGTTTAATATATATAATTACTAATTCTCAAATTTAGGTGAGCCATAGCCACCCTAGTTGGTTTAGGCTGCAGATAAACTAGTCTGAGTTTCTTTCTTGTTATCTTAGAATATAGAGTTTAAATGTATTCTTTTCATTGTAAGAGAATTGAATTAAATTTCAATAAAGATAAAGACATGGTCTCACCATTAACATTCAAAAAAAAAAAATTAATTAAATACCTTAAACCCAACTTCTATGACACCTTTAGAATCTTTCACGCTGACCTTCACAAATATATTTGCTATCACAAAAAACACCAAAGCAGAATTGACAAATTTGTATATAACTACCCTAGATTATGCAGATATCTTTGATACAACCCCCACAGACTCTGACCATAACATCACTCTCTTAGAAATCACTTTATCTGCTGCTTCAATATTACTTCACAAAC